>JAPYYM010002054.1:0-12726 GCA_028534135.1 Potos flavus
GCTCCAGAAACTGAAAAGGGAGCCCCTCAAGTCTTTGGCTAAGTTTAGATCTCTGCATATGTCAGAAAAAGCCACTTGAGGCCAGGGAAAGAATCTGCACAAAGCAGTAGGAGTAGGCCAAATAATTCCTAAAGCTCACAGAAGGCTGTCTTTAAGGGGAAAGACCTCCCAATAAGTAGGAATTTATGTAATCCTCATAAAATATTGCCTTAATATAGTAGGAGTAAATTATCTCTGCACTAAGGACTGCTTTGGACCTACCCTAACAAAATGTAAGAGCAAGCTTGAAAGGATCAAACTTTAACTAAATAAATACATGCTAGATCAAAATACAACACTCTTTAGGGGAATACAACAAATATCAACACCCAACAATGTAAAATTCAGTGTTGTACATCCAATAAAATACTACTGGGCATTTGAAAAGCAGGAAAATAGAATCTGTACCAGGAGAAAAATTAATCCATAGTACCAGACCCAGAAATGACAGAGATGATGGAATTAGTAGGCAAGAAAGCTAAAATAGTTATTATAAATAAATTCCATATGCTTAAGATGGTGGGGGAAAACACAAACATGGTGAGGAGAAAAACAAAATATGAAGATGGAAATGAAGCTTCTAGAGATAAAAAATATAGTATCTGATGTTAAAAGTACATTGGATAGAGTTAACAGATGGCATACAGTAAAAGAAAGTTGAACAACGAAAGTGAACATAGTGATAGAAACTATCAGTAATGAAGCAAGATAAATAAAAGTCTAAAAAATAAAATGAACAGAGCCTCAATGAACTGTGAGATGACATCAAGCTACTTAACATACTTGTAATTGGAGTCCCAGAAAAGGCAGTCAGGAAAGAAAAAATATTTTAAAAAATAAAGGGAGGAACTTCCACTGCCAGTAACAGGGACAACCATATTTACCTTCCCTCCTGAAACAACCAAAAGGGACAAAATATAATAAACCATGGTTTTCAAGACGCAGAGCTCAGGCAAGAAAGGTTAGTGATCCTTGATACACAGTAGGAAACAAAGTGGGCCCTAGACTACTGCCCTGTGAGAGTTTCAGTCCGTAGTGCTAGAAAGGGAACCAGGGTGGACTCCAGCAGACTCTCTAAGTTGAGCAAACAGAACCGAGTCCAAGAAAATTGAGACAGTGAGAGTTCATGCGACAGAGTATAGAGAGGAGAGAGCTGCACACACAGAGGGAACTCCAGATATCTGCAGAAGGTAGCCCTCAGTATTGTCAAGAGTATGGATCACATGCATAGAAGGAAGCTACCCAAGTTCAGGGAACTGATTTGTTCCCCTCTTTGCCACCTTGGTGAGGGAAGGATTCCCACCCTAGGGTTATGGGGATTGGCCAAGCACACAATACCCAACACTGGACAGATGAGATTGACAACGGTTTATTAGTCACTTACATTCTCAGCCTTGTGGGGCAGGACATCACACATCTTGCAGAGCCACATGGAGATTGCACCCCAAAACAGAGGGAGCAATCAAGGGCTGTGGGAGGCAGGCTTTGTAGTCTCAAGAGTGCAGAGCTCTCCCTAGTTCCTACAGGAGGATGTGATTGGTTTGTTTGAATAATCCCACAGGCTGGCAGGAAATTGAATCCCACTTTTCAGTGATAAGCAGGAACTGTTCCCGGTGTCCCTGATAAAGAGTTATTCAGCTAGGGACCCTTATCCTGGAAGCAGAGTCAGGAAGAGAATGTGTGGTTATGCCATTTGAAGCCTTCCCAGTTTGCCTGAGATGTTGAGGCAGCACATAATGCTGAACCTTAATTTTAGGTCTTATACTATAAGAACCATCCTAAAGGATTAAAGGAAATAGTGCCTTTTCCCATCAGCCAGACGAAAAATTCATAATTCATGGGACATTTGGATACACAGGAAGGAGTTGCCTTAGATTGTGGAAAATAATTAGCCTTAGACTAAGTAAGCACTGTTTCAGCCTACCTACCTCGTCCTAAAAGCAAAACCAGACAGGGTTAAAATGTTTCCAAGAACAAAGCTCAAGAATATTTAGATAGATATTTAGATAAGAATACAAAAATAAGGGGCACCTGGGCAACTCAGTTGGTTAAGCATACAACTCTTGATTTTGGCTCAGGTCATGATCTCAGGGTCGTGAGACTGAGCCCAGCGTTGGGCTCCGTATTAGGCGTGGGGCCCATTTAAGATTCTCTCTCAGGAAAAAAAAAGGGGGTTCCAAAAATAAAAAAAACTTAATTTTTAAAAAAGAATATACAAAAATGGCACCCAACAAGGTAAAATCCACAATATCTGGCATCCAAAGATTATCATCATGCAAAGAAGCAGGAAAAGATGATACGTGGTAAGGAGCATAACCACTTACTGGAAACTGACCCAGGACCGACACAGATGTTAGAATTAGACTAAATAATGGTTGGTAATTTTCTGAATTTGTTGAGAACTTTAAACACACATCAAAGAAGCTTGATGAACCTCAAGCAGAAGGAACATGAAGAAACCACACCCAGGCACATCATATCAAATTGCTGAAGAGTGATAAAGTGAAAGTCTTAAAAGTAGCCCCCCCCAAAAAAATGGTCATTTTATTACCAAAAAAAGCAAAGATAATAATGACAGCAAATGTCTACTGAAAAATTGTGCAAACCAGAAGATGGTCAGACTACATCTTTAAAGTGCTAAAGGAAAAATTGTAAACCTAGAATTCTATACCGAGTGGAAATATATTTCAAAAAAGATATTTCCAGTAAAACATACCAAAGCTTCTGCACATTCTAAAGTAAAATTTGGCATTGGAGAAAGGCCTTTTTAAGCAAGATAAAAACCCAAAAAAGCATAAAGAAAAAAGATCAACAGATTTGACTATGTAAGAATTGTTTAATTCTATACGGCAAAAATACCCTAAGTTGTTCACAGATAGCAGTCTTGCAACATATATAATGGGCAGAGACATAATATGCCTAGAAGAGGAAGAACTATAAATCAACAAGTGAAAAACCAGTAACTTGGTAAACGATCGAGAAAATGTTCTAAGCGAGCAATGCATAGAACCTGAAATATAACCAAGAAACATAGGAAAAGGTCTTCAAACTCTAGTAAATACCAACTGAAATGAGATTTCTTTTTTTGATCACTGGATTGACAAAAATCAAAAGATTAGTAACACAGTTTTTAGAAATATAAGTTGGTACTACCTTTTTTAAGGATAATTTGGAGAGACCTGTCAAAATGTAAAATGCACATAACCTCTGACCAGCAGTCTCACTTCTGGGAGTCCATCCTGTAAAAATACTCACAAGTGCTCTGGGATATAGGTACAAAGAATACTCCACAACATTATTTGTAATAGTAACAAACTGGGGAAGTTCTTTCTGTGCATCATTAGGGAATAGTTAGATAGATGCTCTGCAGTCCTGAGAGAGAAGGTGGCAAATCCACAATAGTATATAGTTTGATCTATTAAAAAATAAAATAAAACCGGTCATATAAACACCCTCACACACACACACACACACACACACACACACACACACACACACGTATTGGACTATAAAATGCATAGAAAATTTTTAGAAATGTACATACAAAACTGTTAAAAAGCAGTTACCCTCTGGGGAATTGGAATTTGAAGGTGTAAGATAAGAGAGGATTTTCATGATTTACTTCTGTATTTGTTTTATTGTTTGAATTTTCAAGGGTTTGTCAATAATTTAAAATTTTTATATAATTAAAAATTGTTTTAGGTAAGTATCAATAAATTAAAATGAGAAAGCCTAAAGTTAGATTTTAGCTGATGAAAGGGCAAGCTTTTAAGTTAGCTTCTGAAACATTAGTAATTTTTAATTAATATTTTCAAATTTATCTAGGTCTTAACCTTCATGTAAAGTAAATGCTTGAGAATTGACTAGTATGTCTTTTGCTTAGTAAGAACCAAAATACCGTATGTTAAACTGGACAGAAACTTATGTTGTAGTAGAAAGGTGCAAATAACTATTCTATTCAAACTTGCAGTAAGTTGTTGTTACCAGGACTGTACTTTGTAAATGTTCTCTGTACCTCTTTATAGTTTCAAAGCATCAGCCGGTTTCCATTCACTCAAGTCACTGATGATTCATTCCTAAAATTATGAAGTTTCCCCTCTGTGTCTTGAGGAATTACCTTTTCTATGAATAATTAGTAATGTGTGCATTTACTGCTTACTTGTACTATGTTAATTTACAGAGCCTTGGAAGCTCATTAGGAAATAAAAATAACACATTTCAGAATTAAAGAAGAATTAATTTCCACTTTTTTCATGGGGCTTTAGTAAAGAAGTGTTGCTTCAGCTCCTCTTTGATGTCAGCAAAGTGATTCCTAGAGCTGTACCCTCTTGAGAACAAGGGAGCATAGGAACAGGCATCATGTTTCATCTACTAGGCATCAGGGGAAAATGTAGCCCTCTTACTTCTTCTGTGGTCTTCCTAATAGAAATTAGAATGCTTTTTGAGAAATTTTAATGTTTACTTATAAAATGTGTATTGTATGTTTATTTTAATATATCATTTCAGTGACATACATTGCCTTTGTAATAATCAACCAAAAGATAGGATGGAAAAAAATTTGTTAACACCAAGAAGGAAATTCTCAAATGGCTGTGACGTTTTCTTCTTTAAATGTTCTCTAGTCTAACATTCTTTAAATAGTTATAGAGACAGTAGGTGTTATGCAATTTAAGTAGTCAAATAAGTGATAACATTATTATCCCCCATGCTGTCATCCCACCCCCAGACAATCTATTTACAGTGTAGATTTTCTATTTGTGGCCCAGGAGATAAAAATTAGGTCTGATTTCATGTCTTAATTATGAATCCACATGACCACAGTTGGGTTCTCACCAGCCACCATTTAATGACTTCACTGCTCGTGAAAACAAATGTTTTTATGATGGGAAAAAACTTAGACCAAGATCTGAGTTCATCTCGGTTAGTACCAAGGCATGGAGACTGCATGTGGGGCAGTGCCTGAACCGAAGCAGATCTTTAGGCATCACCCAGGCAGCCAGCCCCTGGTCATTGTCAGGGTCATCACTGGACTCGAGGGGGAAGGAAAATGTCCCTGAGGAAGCCATAAAATATTGCCCTTCAAGAATCACCATCCAGGGTGCCTGGGTGGCTCAGTCGGTTAAGTGTCTGCCTTCAGTTTAGGTCATGATCCCAGGGTCCTGGGATTGAGCCCCATGTCACTTCCCTGCTCAGTGGGGAGCCTGCTCCCCCCCGCCCCTCCCCCTGCTTGTGCACGCATGGGCACTCGCTCTCTCTTTCTCTCTCTCATGAATAAATAAAATCTTTAAAAAAAAATAAAAGAATCACCATTCAACAACAGTGTGCATGCACTTAATGCCACTGACTTTGTACTATTTGAAAATGGTTAAAATGGTAAATTTTATGTTATGTATATTTTACCACAATAAAACAAATTGGGAGGATCACCACTGACTTTCTAAAAGCAGCTCCCTAGGGGCGCCTGGGTGGCTCAGATGATTGAGCGTCTGCCTTCAGCTCAGGTCTTAGTCCCAGGGTCCCGGGATTGAGCCCCGCATTGGGCTCCCTCTCCCTCTGCTACTCCCCCTGCTTGTGCTCTCTCATTCTCTCTGTCAAATAAATAGATAAAATCTTTTATAAATAAATAAATAGATAATTAAATAAAATAAAAAAATAAAAGCAGCTCCCTAGGGACACCAAACAGCTTAACCTAAAGGTTGAGTAACAGTTTGACCCAGGATGGGAAAGACAGGAGTGTTGAGAAGCAAGCTCTCTCTGCCTGCCAATGCAGCTGAAATGGAATGAATGCAGCAGCATTAACACCGAGGCAGCAGTGAGGGTAAGTCATGGCTGGTAACTTCTCTCCTATTCTTTCGCCAGGCTCGTCAGTGATAAGAATAATGAATATGGTGATAACAGTAACAGCTGGCTAAGTTTGAGCCTACCGAGTACCAAGCACTATATTCAGTGCTTCTCATTAGTTTTCTCATTTAATCCTCTCAACCACCTTATGAGGTAGACACTAATGTTATCTGCTTTTTGTAGAAGAGAAAACAGGTTCAGAGAGCTCAAGTGATTTGTCTGGGTAAGGATGGTCAGAACTTATTTACAGGTACGGAGTTTGATTCTGGAGCCTAAGCTCTGAACAGCCGGATTACATGGCCCCAACTACGATCTGTGTGTGACACATCTGAGATGTGGCTTCTATGCATGGACACCACATTGATGCCTTAAGCTCAGTCACTTGGTCAACAAACATTTACCAAGCCCTGGTTCAGGCCCAGGGCCAGGGAAAGAAAGAGCAAATAGTTAAAATACTCAGCTTGAAGTCCCTCTGCTTTTGAGAAGATTAAAATGTAAGAGTCGAACAGTACTCAAATTATCACAAAACCAGAAGTTGTGGCCAGAATATGTATTCATTCACCATGAGGGCCACGGTGACCAATGATGGAAGCCCTCTGCCTCGGGATGCCTGCTCCACCAGGATGTCCTGCAGTTACAAACCCCTCCACCCACACAATCCTGTGGCTAGGGTACATGGTGCTCCCTTATATGGGGTCCAGAATGCTTTTGTCAGCATTTCTGCAGTGTCCAGCCCTTTGGCTGGGTAGGAGACTCAAAACCCTTAATTGAAGGGGTAGAAGCATGGAATGGGGCATGATCTAACAGTAACTCCACTCTTTCTCAGTCATCAGACTCCCTTACCAGGGTGGGTCCTTCATAGCCAAACACATTAGACCCAAGAGGTGAACTCAACACATTCCACTGCCCTTCCATCTGCCCCAAACAAAGGTGCCTTGTCTCCTTGAACCCCCACTATTCAGAGGACCTAGCAATCTGTACAAAGAGATCATGAAAAGAAAGAGGAGAACTCTGCGTGGGCAAGATTCCAGAAGCTGGTTTAAGACAAATCACCCTCAAACATGGCATTGTTCTTAACCGATTTATTCATCACCAAAGTTCATTGCAGCACACTCACATGCACATTTTATAATGTACACATCACTAAAAATCTCCTCTAGGAACACAAGTTAAATCGTGGGCTCAGAATTGCCCAGCTTAGGGTAAGGTAGAGGAAACTACCTTTGTAGTTCTGAAGGACTTCAGAACCTTTATTCAGACAGGAATGATGTGTAAGGGCTCCCTGCATATATTCTGGGTAGCATCCATTTTCTTCTGTGTTTAGTAGTACATCTGCCAATATTGACATTTGGTGATTATAAGATTCTAATATCTTTTCCAGGATACCTCTAGCTGTAGGATAGCTTGCTCTTGGCATTTTAACAGCACTCTGCAAGTCTCTCTTAAATGAATGTCCAGGGGTTAGCAGTCTTTTCAAATTATTCTTCATCTACCCCAGTGTTTTCACAGTATTCTATTTACATACTTGCCTTCACACAAATTATTCTCACAGATTTCTGAACATAAAATAATTTTCCTATTCACTATAAAAGTAGTCATTTAAAATTGGCCTATTAATAAATAGCCATTGCAATTATTATTAATTACTATAATTTTAGAGAATCCTCAGGCACTCGATTCAGCATATTTATTTTTAGCGCCAAAACTTGGAAGGAACTATACTAGCCACTACAGGAGATTTCTACGAGGGCTATGATCACTGCTACTATGGGAAATATTCTTGTAGCTATTACAATCTAATGGAGGGTGGGTCGGGAGTAAGGGAAGTACATAAATAGCATATTGTTTCGTTGGAGCTTGGAGAGGGTGTGGCTAGCAAGGATGGGGGCAGTTGGAGAGGATTATCCTGAAGGAGTATAGGACAAAAAAGTATGGATGAGAATGTGAGAATGATGGCTGACCAGAGAGGACTTGAGGAAAAGAGGATGGAGGTGTGAAACATGGCTTCCTATAATTGGCCCCCAGGCCCAGGAAAAGCAGCCTCTGAGAGTGTGCTGTTCGCTGAATTTTGTCCTTTCAAAATTCGTATGTTAAAGCCCTAACCCCCAATGTGACTGTATTAGAAGATAGGGACAATAGGAGGTGATTAAGGTTAAATGAGGTCATGGGGTGAAGCCTTTACTAGTAGGATTAGTGTCCTTACACGAGGAGACACCAGAAAGCCCTCTTTCTTCTCCCTGCCTATGAGCACGCAGGGAGAGAGTCCTTACTAGAAACCAAATTGACCCAAACCTTGATCTTGGACTTCCCAGCATCCAGAACTGTGAGAAAGAAGTTTTTGTTGTTCAGGCCACCCACTCTTTGGTATTTTGTTGTGACAACCTGAGCACATTAATACAGGGTGTATATAAAGTTTCAGTCAGAATGTTGGTAAAAATATTCTACATTGTATACCAATTCCTACAGGACTGTGAGTGTTGACTAGACCTGAATTTCCTTAATTTATTTAAGATACACTGGTCTTGAAGGAGGACCTAGTGTTTGTTTTATCTCAAATTTTAGACATAAGGGCAGGAAAACATCCTTACTCCTAGCAAGATGTCCTGCATTATAGAAGGCTCATGGTAAATATCTGTTGGACTGAATTAAGATGTCGCTATTATTGAGGCACAAGGGAACGAGGGCCTAAACAAGGAAGTCACCAAGAAGAGGTTTTGGGTTTAAGCATTTCTACAGTCCTGAGAACTAAGTAGTTAGGATGTACACAGAAAAGGTTGTATGTTCACATGTGTATTCCCACCCTGTGGCTCAGTGTCTGCACAATCAGGAATCCTGGTTCTCTTCATTATAAATAGTCTGGATCACTGTTTCTTATTTTGTGACAACTTTTTCACAAATCGTACTTCTGAACGTTTAAGAATATAAGGTTTTGTGGCATCTCTACTAGCTAACTTCATCTCTCCATCACTTTTCACCACATGAATGAAGCATAGACTGAAATGCTCTTGAGTTACCATTCAATGCTTTGAACATGTAGCCATGGTCATAAATCATCCAGAAAAACACTGGCCTCTAGGATGACTAAAATTCTACAAGCTGTTTTCCTCCTTCCTCCATTTTCTGCTATTTTTGGCCAGTCGTCTTAACCACTAACACATTTACATGTTGCCATAGGAGCTAGTCATTTTATAACAAAATGAATTTTCCAAAATATGTTAATAGTATTTATCATATAAAATTATTAATGTTTAAAAAGTCCTTTATTTTCTGAATTTATAATAAACATTTTCATATTGATTCTTAATCACCTTGATTATATCCACTTTAAGGTCTTCATATCAATTTGAAGATGATTTCGGGGGGGAAAATGTTCTCTTTTGTATAAATCATAAAATTAATCTATGTTCCATAAGTAAGACAGCAAAATCAGTAAGTTACTTGACAGGCTTCCATTGTTAAGATAGCCCAAAACGCTCTGCATTTCCTTTTTAATGGAATGATAGAAACCTTTGGTCACATGTTAGTAAAACAAAATGCTAGAATAAGAATCAGTGGTATTATAAAGTTTATAACCCTTTGAGGCAAAAAGAGGAACTAAGAAGAAGCATGACTTGTGAGCATGAAGTGAAGCAGTTTCCCATCACAGTGTCTTAAGCTTTTTTAATGTCTTGTCAAAGTACTAGTGTATGCTTATAGCCATAACTGTGGTGCCTTTGTTTTGGTCAATGATATTTAACCTCCCATTTACATGAATAAACTGACACAGCTCTTAAAATGGATTGTACATAGGCATCCAAAATTGGACATCTGTTTCTGGAGGAAATGGTTTGGTTTTCTAAATGCTCTGTCCCATTATATTTTTTTTCCAATCATTAACAATAGTTCTTTGAATTTTTGAGACATGAGAAGGCTTTACCAAAAGTGGTACCTGACAAAACCTTAGAAATAAACACAAAAAGAAAGCAGATTAGAATTATTGATATTGTATCAGTGTTAAAAACCAGCTGATCCTAGATTTAAGATGAAATTAGTGTTAGACAAAATTCAGCTGAGTAAATTACTTTATTCAGTGATTCTTGAATTGAGCAGCATCCCTTCTAGCAAATAGAAAGGAGCTCCAAGGAACTGAACAAAATGGAAGGCAGAAGGGGGCAGAGATAAGGAAAAAGCAGATTACCCTAGCTTTCTTCGGGGGAAGAAAGGGGTCTGTCAGTACCTCACTAGTACTGACCAGGAAATTCCAGACTGACCAGTTAAGATTCCATTGCTAGGATGGACTGAAATGGCAGTTAGATTAGGTTATTAAGTCTTGGTTTGCTGACATGCGGCTTAGCACAAGAGACTCCATTTGGGGCCTGTTATTTCTTTTTTAACACCAGTTATTATGTACATTCATCAAGTTTATATGAAGTTAAAGATTCATCCTTAAAATATATAATACAAACTTATGGTTTAGAATTGTATCCCTTACGGCGCTCAAATGGCTAAACTATGTATCTTAGGAATCCAGCATTTCTTCCTCAATACCATCAAAATCTATACACACACACACACACACTTATGTGTGTGTATGTGTATATATATATATATATACACACATATCTTTTTTTTTAAGATTTTATTTTTAAGCAATCTCTACATCCAACTTGGGGGTCATACTTATGACCCTCAGATCAAGAGTCACAAATTCTACTGGCTGAGCCAGCCAGGTGCCCCAAAATTTATATTTTAAATTAACTCATTAAAATCCTACACAGGGGGCACCTGGGTGGCTCAGTTAGTTAGGCATCTGCCTTCGGCTCACATCACGATCCCAGTGTCCTGAGATCGAGCCCCATGTTGGGCCCTCTGCTTAATGGGAGCCTGCTTCTCCCTCTCCCTGCTGCGCCCCCTGCTTGTGCTCTCTCTCTCTCTCCCTCACTGTCAAATGAATAAATAAGATCTTTTTAAAAAATTAAATAAAATCCTATGTAGTTTTAAAACAAATACTAACATTTCGTGGTTCTGAAATATTGCACACAGAATCAGTATGTTCTGTAACATTATTCCTTTCTTTACCTATCAATATAATGTGTTTTATAACAATTGATGAGATTCAACTTCCTAGTCATTTACACAATTTTCCAAAGAAGCCTAGTAGACCTCATCCATAACTATTTTCAAAAGTAAATTCTCAGTTCTTTATTAGCAAGTTAGTCTGTCATTGTATTTCTCTACCCTCTTGTACACAAACGGGGCTTAAGTAGCCTTCCTTGGAGTTTATAAGGATGTGACAAATTCCATTAGAAAGTCAATCTAGTCTTTTGTGTCTCTTGACATCAACACTAGGTCAGCCTGTGTCTGAGAGGAGCATGTCAAAATGGCTGTCTTACTGCATTTCTCATTGTTATACTCTGGGTTGATATCCCTTGAAAGTTATATTATAGATAATTTTCTCAAAGGCAAACCAACAATAGTAGCTGTGCAAGGGTTGGTTCCGCCTAATGAGATATGTCCTCCAAAGCCACTAACGGCTTGATGCCCTAAGAAAACCTGATTGCCTAAATACTTCACGATGACTTTGGGCTAATATCAGACTTACCATGTCCAATCTTCACATCCATTCTAAGACCTTAAAAGTACATTGCCTAGTATCTTCTATTCTGTAAGTACAGGGTGAAAGCCCAAATAAATTCAAGTATACAAAAACCATATTTCACTTTATTATTGCTTCTCCTTTGCCCCTGATTTGTATGCACTGCAGCAAACACATTTACAGACTTGTCTATAAGTATACATGTATATGTTTTCAGCTTGCTACCTGAATCTCAGACTCACTTAAAAATAGTATTGGTGCACCTGGGTGGCTCAGTCAGTTGAGCATCCAACTGTTGGTTTTGGCTCAGGTCATGGTCTCAGGGTTGTGGAATTGAGACCTATGTCAGGCTCTGCACTTGGCACAGACTCTGCTTGAGTTTCTCTCTCTCTGCCGCTCGCTCCCCCTGCTTGTGTGCATGTGCCCACTCACTGTCTCTCTAAGATAAATAAATCTTTAAAAAATAATAATAATAAATAATAAAAGTAATATTATGTTTGGACCATCCCAAAATCAGTCTCCTGGAAAAAGGATTTCAAGGTACCATCTTTTCAGCAGATTTTCCCAAAAGTGGACTCATCTTGTAGCTATTTATAGAATTTCATCCTTACTCTAACTTATGGTATATTGAAGGTGAATGGGAGGGATGATGTGTACCAACTTTTTGAATGTAACATAGTTTCTTAGGATCCATTAGTTGGATAATGCCATCCCTGTTCAGGATGAGCCTGTTGGTTAGCCTGTTTCCACACTTCTGTTCACCAAAATCTGCTCATCTGAATGTTATTTATTGACTAGTTCAAAGTCTAAAACCAAACTTTTACAACACCTTCATTCCCATGATAAATTAAGTACCATTTCCTAAGAAATTCTAATGAGATCAGTCAAATAAATCATCAGAAAACTAAGTCTCAACACAAGTGTAATGTAATGATTTGGTATAGATATGGGCTAAACATATTGCAACTCATGGACTTTAGTTTTGATAGATTAAAAATAACCAGCTAATGAAATTAAGCACTAAAGTTTTGTGTTTTCCCTGGAGAAACAATGACTCATTTTTATTTTGGTTTATAACTTCATTATAAATTTGAAGGTTGGCTTGTTAGTACAGCCAAGCACCTTTTAAGGAATCCAAGTGCGTTTCATTAAGCATTTAACATCACTGCCAGGGACAGGCAATTCTAAAGCGCCATTGAGCATGGAAGACATTAAATATTAATTTTTCTGCCCTGCAATCAGCCTTAACCATGACCTGTCACCCCCACACT
>JAPYYM010002055.1:0-12722 GCA_028534135.1 Potos flavus
GAATGCGGTGTCAGGTGCCCCGGGTGGGGGACCGGGTGCTGCCTGGGGGCGGGGGTCCTCGCTTTGCATTTCAATGGGCTTTTATTAACCCGCTTGTGCACGCACACGCACACGCAGGGCGTGATTTCGGCAGCCTCCGCAGATGAAAGAGAGAACAATGGCATTGTTATTCCCGTATACAGATGTTTGTTCTCCCCCCATTCCCGCTGCTGTCTCGTGGGTGACGGCATAAATAGGACGTGTCTCCTCGCCGTCTCCGCGGGCTTTTGTGCTCCGGGACAGCAGCCTATTATGATGTCGCGCAGCGGGACGGTAATAACCACCCGCAAAGGAAGAGGCGCGCGGTGCGGTGGGGGGGTGGCGCTCGCTCTGGACGGCCCGGGGCGGGGGCCTCCCTGCGCCTGGGGTTCGAGACCCGGGGCGGGGCCATGGCAGCGAAGGGCGGGGACCTCCGGGGTCACGGGGCCGGCAGGTCATCACAAGGTCGCCACCGCGCTGCACCGGACGGTCTCTCCATGGACACAGAAAAGGTCTGACGGCATCAAACTTCCACAGAAGGTATTTAAAAAGCCTCATAGCGAATCAGGGAGAGAAGGAAATGTTCTCAACCGGACGAATGCCGGGGCTGTCGGGAGCGCGGCTCACGGGAGCCCGAGGGGCCGGTGCCGGAGGACCAGACGCGCCGAGACACAGGGTCAGCCCGAGGGCAGGTCTCCAGGGTTCCTGGATTCCAGACAATATACACAAATCCACCGTGTTCGGGGTACTGACAGCAGAAAGGAAGAAAAGAAAGACAAGAAACCCCATTTACACTAGACACTAAAATAACCGTGTGGGATGGAGCTCACTGACGGAAGCCACGTGCCCTGCACGGAGCAACCACAATGGGGGCACACACGTGGACAGACCATCTCCATGGACTGGAAGGGACGAAGTCATAAAGATGACAATTTCCCTCGATTCCTCTGTAGATTCAAATCCAACAAAAATCCCACGGGGGAAGAGGTGCGTGCATGACAGAGACAGAGACACAGGGGAGACCGACGTCACCAGCTGCTTCTGAAATGGGTGCAGAAGGTACAGAAAAGCACTGAATGGGGCAAAGGTCTGCCAGGAGCAGACGGGAGGGCACGGCCGGTGGGGGGGGGGCAGGGGGCCAGGGGGGCAGGTGGGCGGGGCCACGCACATGCACCTGCCCACAGGGACCCCGCCCGTTGACCCACAGAGGGGGACCTGCAGCTCGTCGAGGGAAATCCGGCTTCTTTGAAACAGATGCCCACACAGAAGAAGTTAAATTTGTCTCTGCCTCACACCCAGGTCAGCTCTAGGCGGATGATAACCCTACGCGAAGAGCAAAACTGCAAAACATTTAGGGACAATATAGAAAACCACCTTAAAACCACACCCACCACACGGCCCCGCACGGTGCGCGGGAACCCTGCATGCCCCCGCACGGCCCCGCTCGTGCCCGACAAGCTTTGGCAGCTACGCAGGTGTCTGCCAGAGGCTCATTAGTGAACGGGAGCCGTGAACCGGGGGTGCAGCTGTCGCCCACACTCGGGGGACTGGACGGGGGAAAGACAGTGTTCGGTGAAAGCAGGAAATCACAGAATCATGTATCAAGAGTGATTCCTTTTATAGAGACATCAAAAGCAGGCAGAATCGTAAAATATTTTATTTAAGGAGCATACACATGTAGAACTCTTAAACAAAGTGGGGACCCCGGCATTCCACCTCTGGGTGCGTGTCTGCGGGAGCCGGAGGCAGGGACTCGAGGAGCTGTGTGCACACCCGTGTTCGTGGCAGTGCGATCCACGATGCGTGTCCACACAACATAATATTACACGACCTTATGGAGGAAGGACGCTCTGATACCGGCTCCCACGTGGACGGACCTCGAGGACACGGAGCTGAGCGGAATAAGCCAGTCACTAAAGCACAAATGCGGCGTGGGTCCCCTTACACGAGGGACCCGGAGTTGTCCCGTCCATAGGGACGGAAAGTGCGGGGTGGACGCCGGGCCTGGGGGAGGAGCGGGGGCATCTGTGGGAACAGTGTGTCACTTTGGGAAGGGGAGAAAGTTCTAGAGATGGATGGGGGATGCAGTACATCCCTATAAATGAGGTAATATCACTGAACTGTATGCTTAAAAATGGTTAAGATACACATTTTATGTTATGTGTATTTTATCACAATTTTTTA
The DNA here is from genome assembly GCA_028534135.1 of Potos flavus. Classification (NCBI taxonomy): domain Eukaryota; kingdom Metazoa; phylum Chordata; class Mammalia; order Carnivora; family Procyonidae; genus Potos; species Potos flavus. The sequence continues at coordinate 2,203 of JAPYYM010002055.1, forward strand.
AACTGAGGAAAAAGAAAGTGGGGCAACAATGGTTAAAAAGCAGGTGGCGGTTCTGTCTGGAGGGAGGACAACATCCTCTCTGATCCTGGATGTTCGGCTTGTAGCTCCTTAAAAGCACGTCCTGTTACAGCCCCGTCTGAGATGCACGTTTCATGACACACGGTGGAAAACTGAAGCCGGCCCAGGGAGCCCACTCTCGCCGCGCGGGCCAGTCTTCGTGAAACTCGCTGGCCGTGGATTCTCTGGGGAAGAGGCTACAGGCCCCGAGAGGAGCCCAGGCCGCCTCCTGCCGAGCTCGAGCCCGGCGCTCCGTGTCCGGAGGCAGCGCTCCCCGCGGTCCCCGGGCACCCACGGCAGCCTCGGCACCAGGCGGCGAACTCGCAGTCTTGGAGGCGGAAAATTTGCTCGTTTCTCATATTTTTCACTTGACGAGATATTTCTCGGAGGAAATGATATCATCTGAGATCCAGGCATTGGTGTTTCTTCTGGGAATATTGTGTTTCTTGTTCTTTTTAAAAGATTTCTTAATTTGGGAGAGCGAGAGAGAGAGAGAGAGAGAGGGAGACCGGAAGGGGCAGAGGGAGAGGATATCTGAGCAGACTCCCACTGAGCGCAAGCCCGACGCGGGGCTCGACCCCAAGACCCCGCCTGAGATGGAGGGTCCCCCTCACCCGCCCGAGATGGAGGGTCTGCCTCATCTCCTGATTTCGGCTCAGGCCGTGATCCCAGGGTCGTGAGTTTGGCCCCGGGTTGGGCTCCGTGGAGCCTACTTAAAGAAACAGAACAATTATGGACTGATGGTATTTAAAAAGCAAACGCGTTATTTCCCCACCCCCATTGCATTTTCTTTGTCTTGGAGAATTTCACTTCCTAGCCGGGGTGGTGGGCCTGTGAAGGCCCTCCACTTACACGACTCATGCGTGAGCGAGGGAGCCTCCCTCCGGGGGGCCGGGGGGACAAGCCGCGGGAGGGCGGACGGCCAGTCCTGCTTGGGGACCCGGGCCGGGACAGCAGGTGGTATCGCGGGGGCCAGCTTGAACCCCCCTGACTCGAGCCCCCTCCCGTCAGGGGAGGACGGCCGACCCGCCGCACCCGGCAGGGCCCGTGGGGACGCATGCCCCTCAAAGCCCCCGCGGAGCCGTGCGAGGCCGCGGGCCTGAGGCTCCCGTCTGCTGCTCCCTCATAAACTGCCCAGAGCCTGTCGTCCGCGGCCCCCGGGCCCGTGGGATTTGAGTGCAGGGAGGAGCGGGGCGGGCAGAGCCGCTGAGAGCCGGCCAGGGCGGGCGGCCGCCGTTCAGGGAACAGTGGCGTGCGTCTCGCCCAAACCTAGTGAGTCCCCTGAGCCCCGGGCTCCTCTACGCCGGCGGCGGCGCTCCTGCTCCCGGCTCCTCGGTGTGTGAGCTCTTCGCTCGCTCGCGTCATCTCCCTGGACGTCCCCGGTCCACCCGAGACCACGGTGCCACGTGCGCCTCCCCTGCCAGGACGGCCTCCCTGATCTCCCAGGCCTTCCCCTGATAAGAACACACCTAGCCCTGCCCGCGTCTGTGGGCCCTCCCCGACTCAGCCCTGCGTGCCAGCGGCAGCCGCCCAGACCCGCCCTCCCTCTGCATTTGGTCTCACGGCCGATTCTGGGGACAGGCCTCGGGGCCACGGAGAAGCAGGCTCTGGGCAGCGTCAGCCCTGTCCACGGCCTCCCTGTGCACAGCCGCTCGGTTCCCGTGTGGATCACCTCTCTCCTCCCGTCTGCCACCACCGGCCCCCGATGCTGATGGCACTCTCGGAGACTGGACGTGCAGCCCGCGGCCGGGGACACCGGGCCGAGCCGACCAGGCTCCCTCACTCAGTGAACGTGGGGGCGGTCAGAGGGTCTCTGGCACACAGGAGTCAGGGAGCGTCCAATCCGGGGTAATCCAGGGGGAACCCCGAATTACAGGCTTCGTGACACGCCCTTGGGCTGAGGATGGCCAGTGCCGTAAGTAGTGTGGACTTAGTGAGGAGCCCAAGACGCCGGGTGGGGGAGGGGCTGGGGGAGGGGCGGGCGCTGTCAGGGCGCAGGGCTCCGTGTCTATCGCCTGTGGCCGGCGGGGCTGCTTCTGCAGGGGAAGGCCGCCGATGAAACCCGGGCTGAGGTTGAACGGGGTTCCAGAGACCCCGGAGGTGCGGTTGTGCCGTGAGGACGTCCCACGCCGTGGGCGGGACTACTGCGGAGGAGCCGGGCACCAACCATTTTCGGCCGCCCACTCGGCGGCCCTAACAGTAAGGGGGTCAGTGTGTCAGGAAGGGCCAAGCCTCTGCCTCCGTTAGCCCGCGGAGGAGGCCCGGGGAGGCTGGGCCTGCGGCAGGGTGCGGGGTCCCTGGCTCGGCGACCCCCGTGAACCCACGAGGAGGAGAGGTAGGCCCAGGGGGGCCCGGGAGCGTCGTCCCGGCCGCACGGAGCTGTACGCGGGTGTTTCCGGACGCCGGGGAGTGGGTGCATGCGGACCTGTGCGTGGACGTGAGCTCGAGGCCAGGCAGCCTGACCCGCCCTCTCCGAGCTGGTGACAGGAAGGGACGCAGTCCTGGAGAAGTCTGTCAGCTTCCTTCCGGTTAGTGTCTGCACACAGCTGCGGTCACACAACGTGGAGGCCGAGCCACGGCCCCTCCTCATCCACCCCCAGCACCTGTGACGCCGTGCGCTCACGCGGCGCGGGAGGGGTGATTAGGGACCTTGAGATGGGAGACGATCCTGGACCCCCGGTGGCCTGACATGACCCCAGGGCCCTCGCAAGGGAAAAGGGGCGGGAAGGCCCCGGATGTGCCAACGGAGCAGACGCTGGCACCAACGGAGAGACGGGGCTGCACGGGGACCGTGGTCTCTAGAAGCCGGGAAAGGCCGGCCACGGTCTCCCCTGGGGCCGTGAGGGCAGCGCTGCCCACACCTTGATGTTGGCCCAGGGGTCCGGGCTGGACGTCTGACCCTCGGAACCGGAGCCGACGGCCATGTCGTTGTCAGTTCACGGTCATTCGGCTGTTCGGCTTCCTGTCAGAAGCGCTCAGGAGCCGCGGCCCCGTGAACGATGAGATGCGCCTCCCGTGTCTGGCCCTCCTGCGGCTCCGGGGCTCCCCTGGGGTCTCCAGTGCTGGGGGGCTGCCAGCGCCCAGGAGGGGCTCCACTCTTGGCTTCCTCTGAGGCCCGCTGCAAAGACAGAGTTCAAAGTCGGGTTGGAAGGGCCAACAGGGACTCGTGGGTGGGGCGGCCATTTCCAGAGCAGGCTCCGCAGGCCACCGTCCTTCCCGTGTCCTCGAAGCCTTCCATCTCTGCCTTCCTTCTGCGCTTGGAGACTTCGATTCCGAAGCCAGAAAACAGGGGCGCCGGGGGCACTCAGTTGGCTAAGCATCCGACCCTTGGTTTCAGCTCAGGTCATGATCTCAGGGTCATGAGATCGAGCCCCGGGCTGGGCTCCGTGCTGGGTGGCAGAACCCGCTTGAGATTCTCTCCCTCTGCCCCTCCCCGCCCTCCCTGGTGTGCTCTCTCTCTTTCTCTCTCTAAAAAACAAAACAAAACAAAAAACAAAGCCAGAAAACATCCTGATTCTTTTGGAAAAGATGAGTCCATCCCAGGGGCAGAACTGTCAGGAAAGATGCCCATTTGGAGGGAGGGCCGTGGTCAGGGACCCTCAGCTGGAGGAAGGTCGTCTGCTCAGACCAGGGTCCAGAGCTGGAGGACAGGGAGGGAAGGCCCCAGCCGCCCAACCTGGGCACGGACTCAGAGCCCGCACGTGAGTGTGTGTACGACAAAGGGGGGCCTAGTGGCAGAGGGAAAACCCGGCCCTTCCACAAGCCTGCACCCGCCCTGGCCAGCGTGACCCCGCTTCTAACCCCCCACCCCGCACCACGTACCCCCAGGGCCCAGCAGCCCCTCTAGCATGGAGTGTGAGCACACATGTGTGTGTACATGCGTATCAGCCTTTTTTCCAAGGGGAGATTCCCAAACAGCTCAGAACACAGGCCAACACCCCAGAACCATAGCAGCGGTTGACCCCTGCTGACCCCTGCCGCCCCGGGCCGAGTGCCGGCTGCCCCCCATCAGAGCGGCTGGGTCGTGTGTGCGAGGAGCAGAGCTCCCGTCCTCCCCGCGGGCCGTCCTGGGGACGCCGCTGTGCCCGCCCCGGGAAGGAAGGGAGCTTCCGGCGGCGTGTTCTGGGGCCGCCCCCAGGGCTCCCAACGTCCCAGCTGCCCCGCGGACGTGCAGGCTTAGCCCGTGTCTTCGGCACAAAGGTCGGGTCCCCTCGGAGTCAGGTGGGGCTCTGGTCTCAGGGAGGGGGTGGCCCCTGGGCTGCCAGGTGGCAGTCTGCGCCGGGCGACCCGGCCCAGAGGGCCCACAGGCCTGTCCATGTAGTGTGGCCCCCGCGGGGCCCCAACCAGGGGATGGGGGGGGACCTCTGTCTCTGGGGCGCCCGATTCCTCGATGTCGCTGGGTCTGTGGGCTGGCAGGTCCGCGCTGCCAGCGGCTCGAGCGCTCCCGGCCTCTGGGATCCGTGAGCTGTGGGGAAGCGAGGCCGCGTGAGCCCACTGGGTGGGGCAGGGGCCCCCCCGCACCCACCGACCATCGCAGTCCCACACTGAGGGTCCCGGGGAGCTGCCTCGCCTGGCATGGTGGCCTCAGAGCCACCGCACATCCAGGACTCGCAGCGAACGTCACCGCGTGTGCAGAGGGCCCGCCGGAGAGCAGAGCCCCTAATGAGGTTGGGGAGAGGGCGGCCTGGGCTCATTAGCTCCGGCGGGCCGAGGCTGCCAGGGAGGAGCGATGGAGGAGATTGCTTTTTTTTAATTACTCCGTTAATTGATATAAAACAAAAAGGACTCAGATTAGTTGCATGCAATTAGCAAATTAATTCTCGGCAATTACAGACTTAATAATGGAGCGGCTCGGTGGTCACATGTCGGGCTCTGCGGCTTATTGATGGTGTTTCTCTGAGAGAGAGATTTATGGAGAAGGCGGCCCAGGCAGAGGCGGAGTGGGCCTGCAGACGGGGCCCCTCGGGGAGAGTCACCCCCGCCCACGCGGCTGCCAGCTCCCCGCTGACCCGGGACATTCCGGGGCTCCCGCGCCGGGCCGGGGGGAGGCAAGGGGGACGCGGCGGCCGTGGTCTGCTTTGGGGTCCCGGCTCTGCCAGCAGCGAAAGGCCTGGGGGTCTCGGACCAGGCGGCTGGTGGGCGGGGCGCACGCGGTGTGTGCCGTGTGTGTGGGCGGGGCTGGAGTGGCTCGGCCCCCGGAGGCCCTGCTGGCCCAGGACACCCCGTGCCCGGGTGACCACCTGCCGGGGTAATGAGTTGGATCGGCCATCCCCAAGGTACGTGACGAAGGCACACTGCCTGCGGAGGTCATGATGCTGGGGGTGGACCCTGCCACCGCCTGGCAGGGACCTCGGGTCTCCCCCTCGCCGTCTGTGAAACGGAATGACCCCCCTGCGCCTGGCCGTGTGAGCGCTGACGTGGGGGTTGGGTCCTCTCAGCAGGGACACGCTGTCCCAACACAGGGCCGGCACTCCCTTCCCTCCCTGCCCTCGCAGCTGCGGGTCTGACCCGGCCCCTCCCCGGTCGCTAGAGGCCCTCTTGCCATCCCCCAACCCCGTCTGACATTCTGCTTCCATTCCGCTCCCCCAGCGGCCAGCCTGAGCTCTGGACAAGAATCCCGACACCCCTCCGGGCTCCTCATCGTCCTCAGGCTGTTGGGCTCTCGGCCAAGGTGCTCCCTCTCCCGGAAAGCCCTCCCCGACCGTGTTCCCCTGCAGGCTGAGTGGGCCTGTGACTCTCCACGAGGCTTCCCACGTCCAGGGTGGTCGGTCAGCACCTCGGCCAGCCCCACGCGGCTGCTGGGAGCCCCCTGCTCTCCGCGTGCAGGGCCTCGCTGGGGGAGCGGGTGGGACCCCAGTACCAGACGGATTGCCGTCCGAGCCGAGAGCTGCGTGTGGAGCCCCATCAGACCCGTCCTCGTCGGCGGGGCGGCTGCGGACACGGCGAGCATCCCTTTCCATCGCGATGCTTTCCGTGCAGGGGCTTTCCCTCTGGGCGGCTGTCCCGCCCGGCCACCCCTGTGTCTGTGCTGTCCAGTGGCAGGGGCCCCCTCGGGCGGCGGGGGCACAGCCTGTCGTCGCCCTGGAGCCCTGGCACCTGGTGGACACAGAGCTCGGCCCCGCGCAGGCAGGTGACCCCTGTGCCAAGCCGTGCCCACCGGCCAGGCCCAAAGCCTTCCTGGAGGAGCGGCACCCGGACGGGACCCGAGTCCCCTCCTAGGAGGTGGCCGCCTCTGCTCCTCTCCCTCGTCCTCTCCCTCCCGGAGGCAGGAGTCAGGCTGATCGGGTAGCTTCTGTTTCTGCAAGGCCGACCAGGCCCCAGGGGAGGGGGCTTGGCGTCCCGCGTTCCTGGACAGACAACCCCCCTGCAGAAACCCGCCCCCCGCCCGTTCCTTTCTCCGCAGCAGTGGCTGGATCGCGTGGACGCTGACATGTCCCCTGCAGCCCGAGAACAGGTCGGGGTCCGTCCTCACCTCGCCTCGGCCGCACGGACGCATTGTACTAAGTGGCCTTCAGTCAACTGCGTCGTGCACTCGGAGAGCCTGCCTGTGGCCGGGAGCCCCCGGGGAGTCGGCGCGCAGAGATGCTCGCCCCGTGTGGGGTCGAGAGGTCCCCGCGCAGGCGCACCCCACGCCCTCGGCCCCCACGCCTCTCAGGCACCCGATTCTGCCGTCACCGGGAGGGAGTGTCCTCTCCTGAATTATCCACATGGGGACGGCGATCAACTCCGATCAGATTCCTTGCCTCTGGGTCACAGCAAAGGCGGTGGTGGCCAGGGACAGAGGGGGTGTCTGGCCGGGGCTCTGTGTCTCCTCTGGAGGCTGGGGTGGCTGGGGACATCTGCTGTGCCCACCCAGCCAGAGACAGTCCCTGAGAGTGGCCAGAAGTCAGAGAGGGAGGCCACGGGGCTGTCTGCAGCACGGGAGGCTCTCCATCAAGGACACGGCCCCACGTCTCACCTCTGCTCACGTGGCCCTGGTCCCACACTGGAGTCCCCATGTCCCCCCAGCACGGGGGGCCCAGCCCACGGCTCCCGCTGAAACACGGTGTGTTCCCATCATCAGAGTCCTGCTGGGCCCGTCCCCGCCGGAGGGGACGTCATGCGGCTCCCCCGATTTGCAGTTCCTTGATTCCTGAGGTTCGACAGCAACTCGCGGTGCCCCCAACACAAGAACCCAGACTTCCCGGCTCCCACGTCCGGGTGTCCCCGACCCACGTGCCCTGTCTGTGGGTATTCGAGTTTTAAAAAGTTCGTTAGAGACGGAGCCCTTGGCCCAAGTGATCAGAGCGGGTGGGGCCCGTGTCCATGAGGGGCTGGAAGGCCAGGGGATGACACTCGCCGGAAGGAATGGCCCCCGCCCTCCCCTAGGGTGCCGTGTGGGAACCACCTCCTGCCCCCTCTTCTGTGAGGCCCCACGCTGGCTGTCTCTTGTGACTTTGGACAACAGGAGGGCCCCTCACCTTCCTACGCTGAGGCCCGGGGTGCAGCCTGGGGCACCCCATGGCCTGGGTGGGAGGGCTCCGGAGGGGAGGCTGGGGCTGGAGGGACGGGCAGGGTTCTCGGAGGGCGGCCCCCCAGGCCCATCCACGGGCAGCTTGTTCTGGAAGTGGGCTTGCCAGCCATGACTGCTTGTGACGAACGCCTCTTTGACTCGGCGCAGGCCCGGGGCGGCGCCCAGCCCCCCTCGGTGTCGCCATGGGAACAAAGGTACAGGATGGGGACACCGGGTGACTCCCCCACCCAGAGGAGGTGGCCGGCCGCTTCCTTCTTGCCCAGACGAGCTGAGAGAGCGCTCCCGCATGTCCTCACCTGGGGACGGCGCGTCCCATGGCCTCCTGGCCCTTCCCTCCGGTGGCAGATGTTCCCTCTACAGAGCCCGAGGGGGCAAGGGCAGCCTCTCCACATCCGGCCAGGCCGGGGGTCAGGCTCCCTCCAGAAGCTCAGGCTCAGACCACCGCCTGCTGCCCCCACCCTTCCTACTCCCCGCACCCCACCATCGGGCCGGCCGGCTCAGCGGGCCCTGGACCCAGCTGACCACAGCCTCGGAGACCTCGCACACCCGAGCACCAGGGGCCGGGCTTCCCTCCTGCGCAGGGGAAGAGCAGGGGAGAGGTTAGTACTGAGAAAGGGAGCGGGATCTTTGTTTTCTTTGTTCTGCGAGTAGTGACGAATGGGGACAGAGGTGCCCACTGCAACCAGCTCCAGGTCCTGGCCGGGCCCAGCGGAAACGATACCCACCGGGCCGTGGGCGGGGCAAGGGTAGCAGGGCCATGGCCCTGGGAGGGAGGCAGAGGGACAGAGAGACCTTCCACTTTGCCCGCGAGAGGCAGGCACTCCGGGCCCAGCCCCAACGCAGGGCCGGGTCACCTCAGGCTCGCAGAGGGGGCTGGCTCTCAGGAACGCCCTTCACTGGTGGCGCCTGAGCGCACGGGCCCAGAACGAGCAACTCAGAGCCCTCCCCCTTCTCCCAGAGGGACCCTGCCGTCAGGATGAGGAGCCTGCCCCCACGTAGCTCATCCCCCATGTCCCCATTGTCCTGGGCCCCCCATGTCCCCCCCACATCCCCCCTACATCCCCCCCCCACGGCAGCCCTACTGGCAAGTCAGTCGGGCAGGACTAGCATGATGCCTGGCACACGGCAGGGCCTCCTGATATTTGGGGCCGATGGACACGTGAGCGCGGCCCTCGTCTGAGTCTGAGATGCCCCAGGCCGGAGGGCAGGAGGGGACCAGTAAGCTTGGAAGGAGAGTGTGCTGACGGTGGCCCCCGAAACGCTTGTCCGTGTCCTGCCGCCTGTGAAAGGGACTTTGTTTGGAAAAAAGGCCTTTGCAAATGTAACTAAGTTAAGCTAAGGGTTTAACTTAGATTTGGATTTGGGGTGGATCCCAGCTGCAGTGACTGGTGTCTTCCTCAGAGATCAGCAGAGGGAGATCTGAGACACACAGACTCCGTGTGACGGAGGAGTCCGAGGCTCGTCTACAAGCCCAGGACGCCAAGCCCGCCAGAAGCCTGGAGCGGAACGCCCGTCAGAGCGCCAGAAGGAACCCGTGGCCCGGGATTTCTGACTTCTGGTCTACCAGGACTGAGAAGAAATTTCGGCTGCTTTAAGCCTCCTACTTTGTGGTCTTTTGTCACAGCAGCCTCGGGACTCTAACCCAGGGGCTAGGCATGCAGGGTAGAGACCCCGTCCCCGTGCCTTTCCCCGGCCTGCCCCCCATCTGTGTGCACGGACGCTCACGGAGCCTGGGTGCTGGGCGACATCTCACGTTCCCTAAGAACGCAGGTGGACCCGTGCTTAGCGTCACTTCTCTGCTCAACGTCATCTCCCCTTGAGAATCACCACTATCGTGAGCCTTCACAAAAGGCCGCGAATACCCTGGATGTCGTGCAAGGAAACACATCACTAGCCCGCCAGCCAAAGGCACGGCTTCTTGCGCACCTTGTTGACTCCAGCTGGCGCGAGGGACCACGTAGGAAACAAGCACCGTTTCCCTGCAATGACACCTGTATTTGGCAAGGTGCCCAACTCCGTGGAGATCCAAACAATTTACAGGTTTGTTTACTTTCCTCTTTGCACATTTAAATTGAATTCTTCCGGCATCCACGCACGCTAGACCCCAGGAAGGAAACTGGAAAGCCGTCCTTTCTATTCAATCAGTGGTTATTTATTGGCCCTAGCGTGTGCCTGCTCCACGCCGGCTTGGAGGTGCAGCAGGGCGCGTGAGGGACCTGGCTGCGGGAACAGGCAGGAGGGGTTTCTGACCGGGGAGAAAGGGGAGGCCGGCTGGTAATGCAGAGCGGATAACGCCCAAGGGCCCTCAGCGCGGCCTCAGCTGGGACGTGGTGCCCCTCCTTCCAGGCTGGGACCGAGACCCACGGGAGTGAGGACGGCGGGGAGTCGGTGCTAGAGCCCTGGTTTCCTGATGAGTCCGGGGAGGCTTTGAGGGGTACTCTGGCCCTAGGAAAGCTATGTCAACCCCTGCCCCCATCCACAACCCTGGGGCCCCCAAGGAAACAGCAAACCCAGCACCTGGTGTGAGGACACCTGCGGCCCGTGGAGCCGCTGTCCGAGGTGCTGAACACGCCCCCCAGAATCTCCACCTCTGCCCGCCAGACCCTTGGCCCCCCCGACGGTGGTCTCTTGGGGACTCACCCCTGCACAGCCACCTGGCTCCCCACAGGTGTGCTCACACGGGCGTGGATTCCATTGCAATGAATTCTGAGGGCGTTCTCGAATGTCCTTGAAATGTACCCTGACGTTTCATCGTGTTTAATGAAATGAAAGATGAATGGCTAGCAGACTGGGGTTTGGGGTGCTGTACCCTGTGCCCGGCTCTGGGCTGCATGGGGGTGCGAGCAGGAACAGCCCCGGCTGGGCCCCAGCCTCACGGGGCTCGCAGTCTGGTGGGACATTCCGTGAGGACAAGAATGGACGTGTGATTGTTCCTGTTGTGAAGGCCGTG
>JAPYYM010002056.1:0-12721 GCA_028534135.1 Potos flavus
CCAGCAGATGTGAGATCTAGCAATGGCCTTGTCATTATTTAAAAAAGAGAGAGAGAGAAGGGCACCTGGGGGTTCAATCTGTTAAGCATCAAACTCTTGGTTCCAACTCAGGTCACGATCTCAGGGTCGTGAGATCGAGCCCCGAACTGGGCTCCACGGTCAGCACAGAGTCTGCTTGAGTTTCTTTCCCCTCTCTCTCCCTCCCTCTCTGCTCCTCCTCTCTCTCACTCTCTCTCTCTTTCAAATAAATAAAATCTTAAAAAAAAAAAAAGAAAAGTAAAGAAGAGAAACAAACCCTAATAATAAACCAATACTGCTTCCTGAGTCCTTGCCGTGTACCTATAACTTGACCAACGCTTTGATTTATTTTTATATTTTATTTATTCAAGAGTCTTTTTATCCTCACAACAATCCTTAGAGAGTGTCAGCACTTGTCCAATATTGCATAGCCAGTGGGTACAGAAGCTAGGGGTCAAATGCAGGCCTGCCTGACTCCCAAAGCCCTGACCCAAATTGGCGTGAACGTCAGCACCTGCTTTGGCAACCAAACTACAGTCCTTCCCCTCCCTGACTTTTTACCCTTTTTACCCCAACCTTGTGCCTGGGCTTGTGCCCATTTCCTGAGTAGTTCCTACATACACCACAACCTGGGTCATACCTCAGAGGCTAGAAAGCCGACCATTCCTGCCTAGCCCTTGAAAATCCTTCTTCCTAGGAGGCTGGACCTGGTCTCTCAGGCCTTGACCTTGGGAGTGAACCCTGAGGCTGACACTATTATCTCACAGTGATGTTCATCCCTGAGTCAGTCTTGAGAAGACTGGGGGATGGCAGGTCAGTTTCCTTGGCCCGGTTCGGCTCTATAGGACTTTCTTCCCTTCCATCACCATCCAGACCCTAAGATTCTCACCAAGCCTCAGGGATTCCTGGACCAAAGCTGAGGCTCCCCTGAGGCCATTGCAAAAGCACAAGACCACCAGCCTCATCCATACCTCAGGTGGTTCTGCAAAGCCACCCATGTGCCTCTTGGATTATTGTAAATTGAATTTTAGGGTGTCTTAGTTCTCTGGTCTTATGCATCTGTTTTTTGGATGGCCAGATGTTAAGACAGATAGAAATATGAATAAAACATCATCCCGACTATCAAGAACTTGCAAACATGTCAGGGAAACACAGAAAGTTAAAAAACAACAAATGGCTTAGCAAACCAATCAATAGAGAAATTGAAAATGTATGAGAAAATAGTTGTTGGTCTGAATGCTTATGTCTGTTAGCTGGTGGGATTTTCTTTATCCTTGAAGTTTACCAGGATTTTCCCAGATTATGCATGAGTCTGTCTCAATTCCACATAATCTCAGTTGGAGCCGGCATAATCTCTTAATTTAAAGATTCAAAGAATTTGCTTTCGCTTAAGAAATGCTTTCATTTTCTGTTATTTGTTTCATTTCTAACTGGCCTCCTTTAGTTCCTTTTCCGCCTTGTGGAACTGACGTCGGGCCCCTGGATCCATCCTTCGAGCTGCTTATCTTGTCCCATGAGAATTCCTCCTCTGCATTTTTTGCTCCGTTCCAGTGGTTTCTTCCTCTTGGTCTCCCTGGCCATTAATTCAGGTCTGCATCTACCTGTTCCGTTTATCTGTTGAATTCTTAACTGGCAAACTATACTTTTTTAGTGCCAGAAAGTATTTTCCTATGATACCTAAATCTCCTTTCATGGGATAGTGGGTTGAGTAGCTTCTCTCCAGAATTTATCCCCACCCCAAACTTTGGAATGTGACCTGGTTTGAAAATAGAGTCTCTGAAGATATAATTAATTTAGATGAGGTCATACTGGATTAGGATAGGCCCTAATCCAAGGACTGGTGTCCTGATTTAAAGGAAAAAAAAAAAAGAAAGAAAGAAAGGACACACAGAGAAGATGTCCATGTGACAATGGAGGAAGAGCTTGGAATTACACATCCACAAGCCAAGGAACACCAGAGAGTGCCAGGAGCCACCAGAAGCTAAAGACACAGAAATGGATCCTTCCCTAGATCCTTCAGGGAGCATGGCCCTGCCGGCATCTTGCTTTTGTACCTCCAGCCTCCAGACCTATGAGAGAATAAAGGTCTGTTGTTTTAAGCCATCAACTTTTTTGGTGATTTGTTACTTTGGCCATCGAAAACTAAGACACATGGTCATAATTCTTGCTGAGATCTTTTCCAGCCTGTGTACTTCAGGCACTTCTTCTGGATATTTTACAAATACCTCCTTGGCACACGCTGTTGGCTTCCCCTCCTCTGTTCACAGGGGCTAAGTCAGAGCTGCTGTGAGTGACGAAGACACGGCCCACCCTCCGTGTGCATGGCTGAGCTGGCGGGTGTCTGACGAGGCAGACAGAGGCTGGTTCTCACTCAGCCTCAAGGGCAGAGAAGCCTCCATTCCTGCGACCTTACCAGGAGTGGGCAGCCTGGCCGGTCCTCCACGTAAGCAGGAGTCCTCCCACTCCCCAAGGCCCCAGACTCCATAGACCAGCTTCGGAATCTATCACACTCACTCACTCTAGGGTCCTCACCTGCCATCCCTAGTCAATCCACCAACCTGGAAAGTAAAATCCTATAAAGAAAAATCTCCACAAGGGAGCCTGGGGCTCCTCCCCCAGGACTGCCTGGGGGTCTCAAAAAGGTTAGAAGAGCCATCACTGCCCCCCCCCCGCTGTGCCTTGGGGGTCTTCATCAGGGTCTTGCTTCCTAGAGGTGGGAGACATCCAGTCTAAGAGAAGAAAAAGGAAACCTTTCTAATGCACTTATTCTGATATGACAGGATTAAGTGTTAGAAATTTCTGGGGCATATTCTTATTTCTCTGGAATAATATGGAGCCAACATGAGCCTTCAAACCTGCCCCAGGAATGTGAGTATGCCAAGAGCAGAATTCTGTGCTCTCTAAAGCACTCTTATACTCATGGAATATGTTTCCCTTTCATTGTCCTCTAAAGCCCGTCTTTAAAGACCAAAGCTCCTAGGCTGGGCTGTGGGAAACCAGAGGGAGCTTTGGTCCATGCTGGGCCCACATGTGAAAGGAGGCTCAAGGCCCCTCAGGATCCAGGATGTGGGTTCCAGCAACTGTCAGGGAGGGCACCCCACAGGGCAAACCAGGGCGGCTTGACCTTCCACCCCCGCCAGCAGATCCTACTTTAAAACCTTTGAAAATTCGGATTTGACTTCATTATGGAAGCAGCATTCCCTTCTTCTCTTAAATTCTTTTTCAAGAGACAGGCACAGGACCATCCCAGTTTGCAAGACTTTTGTGTGTCTGTTTTCTGAGATGACATTCACCCAACATAAAGTCAACCATTTTAAAGGGAACACTTCAGGGGCCTCTATTATAGTCACAATGTTGTGCAACCACCACCTCTATCCAGTTCCAAAATATTCTCACTACCTCCAAAGAAAACTCAGTACCCATTAAGCTGTCAACTCTCCATTCTCCCCCTTCCTCCCAGCCCCCCACAACTACCGACCTGTGTTCTGGCTCTGGATTTGCAGCTCTGGACATTTCACATAAATACAATCATATAAAATGTGACATCTTATGTATGGCCTCTTGGATCTTAGGATAACATTTCTGAGTTCCATCCACACTGCAGCAAGTATCAGTACTTTGTTCCTTTTTCTGGCTGAATCATGGTCCATCCAATGGCTCTACCATTTTGTTCAGCCATCCATCAGTTGATGGACACTTGGGCTGTTTCCAATTTTTGACAGTCGTGAATAATGCCCCTACTAACAGAGGTGTACATGTATTTGTTTGAGTATAAGCTTTCGATTTTTTTAGGTACATACCCAGGAGCATCATTGTGAGACTTTCCATTTTAAAACCCAGAAAGGCTCAGGCAAACCAGGGTGAGCCTGTCACCTCAATGTGTCGAGCATTAGGACCCCCCACGCAGTGCTCAGATACAAAGAGGAACAAGAGAGGTGCTTCTGGATGGAAACACTTAAACAGATGATTCTGATCAGGGTCAGCAGACTTGAGGGAAGATGAGAAGAGGCATCTGACCCAGGCAGGGGTAGTGGGGAAGGGGAGGGAATCTCCTCAGGAAAATGCTTCACGAAAGGACAAGGCAGGTCCCACCCACCCTCGGGAGATTACAGGTTGGGTGGGGAGGCACTTAGACAATTAGGTTAATCAATGCAAAATTAGAAAGAAGCACTTGGTCCTAGAGGAATGTGGGAGTGGAGGGCGGAGCACTGGAGGGTCAGGAAGGTTTGTAGACCAGGGGACACCAAGGCTGACTTGTGAAGGACAAATAGAAGTCATCCTGATGCAGAACGGAGGAGGAAACTGTAGGCAGAGTGAATGACATTGCTTGCTCAGAGACGCAGAAGTGGGATGGTACAAGTTCTCCCTTATACAGTTCAGGGTAATGAATGTCCCACTCCTGCGGATTTAAGCAAAAGACCTTGCAGCTGTAATATGATGCCAGAAACCACCATTTCACCCACAAATTACAAAATGCCAATGAAACACAAAGGTTCTATAGCAAGGAGTGTTGAAAAATGTACTGATAAAGGGATGCGATGTAAAGCTGGATGGTAGCCTGATTCGGTCAGGTTCCAAAAGGACCACTGGCCTGAGCCAAGACATAATTTTCTACTGGCAAAATCCTATTTGAAAAGACTTTGTCTAATCCCTAAAATAAGACGGCCCATTGTTTATTCTGTTATTGTGGTTACGTTGAACACTAGCTTCTAAGGTGGAACCCTGGAAGTATCACGAAGGAGACCCTGGCTATGATAGTACATATGGCCCTTGATGTGCACGGGCTGCTGGGACTCGCTGGTCAGGCCACAGTCCTGAGGGGAAGAAAACTGTGACATCTCCCAAGACGGCGTCTTGGGGCTCTTAGTACGTAGTGAAAGCCACAGCCGGGAATACTGCTTATGCCAGTGTGCAGGAGAATAGTCTTCCGAATCAAGCCCTCATGGCTCCAAGGAGGTCAGGCGGAAGAGGCAGCTCCTCTCAGCTTGCTGAAGGGAGGCAGCACCGAGCCCTGGGGCGGGGTGGGGTGGAGGGGTCACTCTCTGGGCCCTTTGCAACATCCAAGAGCAGACTCGTGTTTCTCTCCAAACTGGGGAAGTCCACATCATCTCCTCCTAACCAGACTTCCCGCCTCGAGCCCTGAATGTCTCCAGTTCCAATCTGCCCTCAGGGGTCAGCTTTCTCTTTCACCACTCACATCAGAAGACAGGTCCAGGCAAAAATCCTCCTCCCTGATCTAAAGCAGGATAAAATGCATGGAGCTTCACTTGAAAGAATCCTCCACCCCCTGTCCTGCTTCAACTACCCGACATCTTCTCCGACGTTCCCATGTTCCCCATTGTGTCACCCCCAAATTCTTATACTGAAACCCTTATCCCCAGCATGATGGTGTAAGGAGGTGGGGCTTTTGGGATAAAGTTATGACTGTGGAGCCCTCCTGAACAAGATGAGTGAGAGTGCTTGCTTCCCAGCTCTGCTCTCTGTCCTGTAAGGATACGACCAGAAGTCAGCAGTCTACAACTCAGAAGAGGGCCTTCACCAGAACCTGACCATGCTGGCATCCCGATCTTAAACTTCCAAACTCCAGCACCATGAGAAATAAATTCCTACTGTTTATAAGCCCCCCAGTCTCTGTTATTTTTGTTATAGTAGCCCGAGCTGATGAAGATAGACCCACTGTCCCTATCCAACCTTATTTGAGGGATGAAGGGCTCATGAACTTCTAAACAAGTTCCTGATTCCCATCCTTAAACTATCCCTTAAAATAGGTTAGAAATACAAATGTGGGATACCTGGTGGCTCAGTCGGTTAAGCATTCGACTCTTGATTTTGGCTCAGGTCATGATATCAGGATTGTGAGATCGAGCCCCCCCATCGGGCTCCATGCTGGGTGTGGAGCATACTTAAGATTCTCTCTCTCTCTCTCTCTCCTCTGCCCTTTCTCCCTCCCTCTCCCCTCTCTCTCTCAAAAAATAAAAAAATAAGGGGGTTTGGACTTGAGAAAGTAGAAGCTAGAGGTCCCACCTAACAGAATCGCTTCCATTCATTTTCAGAGGGATGGATTCATTCAGAGATGCAGAGATGAACGACACATGAATCAAAACTCAAAGGCTAAGTTTCAGGATCATTGGAGAGAGAACTTGGACTGGTGTCAAAGAGGGGGGAAGGGCCCTGACTGTCAGATGTGATCTTCTAAAACAGTGTCTCCAAATTTCTCTGATCATACACCTTTCTCAGCTTTCAAAACTTGAGTATGCCCTCCAATACGTTACTCATTTGCTTATTTTCTGCATGTCTGAATTTATTAATATATTATGAACTTTATAAAGCAAATACAAAAAGTAAAAATTGTAAGGAGATAAGACAGAAATCCAATTCAAAATTCTATTTTCTTCTTGCACTCTGTCTTACAAACACTGTCTTACAAACACTGCTCCAAATGCCTGCAACCCAGAGCCTGCCCTCTGAGACGCACCATGTTCCCGTCCTTCAAAAGCTGGGGGCGATCTCTGTTATGCCAATAAACTCCATGCCAGTTGAAATCAAGAGCCGGAACTTTGGAAGTCGGTGTCTCTGACTTCTCTGTCTGGTTCTGCCCTTCCCTCCTCTGGGGCCCCCTCTTGGGCTGAGTCCCATCTCTGCCTGCAAAGGCCCCACACTGTTC
Organism: Potos flavus; assembly: GCA_028534135.1. Classification (NCBI taxonomy): domain Eukaryota; kingdom Metazoa; phylum Chordata; class Mammalia; order Carnivora; family Procyonidae; genus Potos; species Potos flavus. The sequence goes on from JAPYYM010002056.1 coordinate 6,683, forward strand.
CTGAGGCCAGGGGACAGAAAGGCATGCTGGCAGAAGTCAGACCACATCCTCCCGTTGCCGCGGAAACGTGGAAGTCAAGGATTGTTTTCTTCCACTGGCAACGCTGTAAACAGTAACAAAACAGCCTTGCCAGTCCCAAGGCCCCGTCTCTAAAGGGCATAATCTACCCTTGATGGACAGGCGGTAGGAATGGGGGCCCATTTGTTCCTCTCATATCACATTAGCAGTGCATGGATTAAGTTTGATAATCCTGACGCCATCCCATAGCAGGTGGATTTGTTTATTGGGAGTCCTGTCCTGACCACAAGGGAATTTGAAACAGAGTAGCTTCCCACTATTCTGAAGCTCACATGAAATACGCCTGCCATGAGGCTGAGGAGCCACCAAATGGCCAGAATGGGACCTTGGCTTCCAATCACATCTCCCACATGTGAGTCATGGAGGATGGACAGACATGGTTGTAAGGAAGTCCTGACCTCAGAACCCACTGAAGCTTCGTGGGCAAGAGTCAACCAGTAACAGAGTTGAGCAAGCTTGGGATTTACATTCAGATGGTCTTGGGTTGGATTTCTGCCTTTGCCAGTTACTAGCTGTATTCGTTTCCTAGGGCTGTCCTAACAAAGCCCCACAGACTGGGTGGCTCAAACAACAGATACTCATTCTCTCACAGTTTCAGAGGCTGGAGTGCTGAAATCAAGTTGTTGGCAGAGTCGTGCTCCCTCCAAAGACTCTAGGGGAGGATCCTTCCATGCCCTCAAAGCTGCTGGTAGCCCCAGGAGTCCCCTGGTGGTCAGCAGCCCAACTCCCATCTCTGCCTCCGGCTCCGCACAGCTGTCTTCCCTCTGTGTCCGTGCCTGTGTCCAAGTCTCTCTCTTCTCATAGGGACACCAGTCCTATTGGATTTACGGCCCACTTCGCTCCAGTATGACCTCATCTTAACTAATTATATCTGCAGCAACCCTATTTTTAAATAGGGTCACATGCTGAGACACTGGAGAGAGGGAGGTTAGAGCCTCAGTGGATGTTTTCGAGGAGACACGATTCAACCCATAACAGTAGTTGAATTACTGTGGCAAACTTAATCAGCCTCTCTGAGTCTCAGCTGAAGGGAACAGTGCTGTGACCTACTTCGTGTGGCTGATGTGAAGCGCGGGTCAGATCCCCAGAGAATGTTCAGTGCACACTAGTTGCCTCCTCTCCCTCCATGACTTCCTGCCTTCCCCCTTGACCTCTTTCGCACTCTGGGGAAACTTTTGCCCCTACACAGATACCAATTCTCTGCCTGCTGAACCACAGATCTAGCCACGGCATAATGCAATCAGAGCCCAAATGGAAAAGAGGCAGGGAATGGGTCGGGGAAATGACTTGGATATGAATCTGGCCTGGGAATATCCAGACAGGTTTGGTGTGGAAATCATTAAAAAACCTTAAGGTTCAGAGGACAATTTGGTAATATTTCAATTAAAGGCTAAAAATGTCTATACTCCTTGGACGGTAATTCTACTTCTAGATGTTTATCCCAAAGATCTGGTCTATGTGCCAAATGATGCATGAAAAGGGTATTCATCCAGCATTATTTACTAAAGCAAAAGATTAAAAACAGCCTACACTTCATGGTACATCCATGTAATGAAATACTATACACTCATTAAAAATAATGAGGCAGTTCATTGTATACTGATAAGGAATGATCTCTAAAATACAATTTTTAAGTGAAAAAGCAATGGTCAGGAAAGGAAGAATGAACAAGTGGGGCACAGAGGATTTTTAGGGCAATGAAAATACTCTGTGTGATCCTGTAACAATGGACCCATGTCATCACGCATTTGTCTGAACCCACAGAATGTACAACACCAAGAGAGAACCATCTGAACTACGGAGTTTGGGTGTTTATGACGTCATTGTAGGCTCATCAATCATAACAAATGTACCCCTTGGAGCACCTGAGTGCCTCGGTCAGTTAAGTGTTCAACTCTTGGTTTTGGTTCAGGTCATGATCTCAGGGTCATGAGATTGAGCCCCATGTCAGGCTTTCTACTCAAGACAGAGTCTGCTAGGGATTCTTTCTCTCTTCCTCTCACTCCTTCTCCACCCTTTCCCACCTCAAATAATTAAATGAATAAGATCTTTTAAAAAATCAAATGGACACCTCTGGTGGGAGGTGTTGATCCTGGGGGAGGCTGTGTATGTGTGGGAGGTAAGTGCAGGGAGAATAAATGGAAATCTTTGCATCTTCCTCTCAATTTTGTTGTGAACCCAAAACTACTTTGAAACATAATGTCTATTTAAAAACGAATAAATGAATAAGGAAATGAGTCTAGAAAAAGCAAGATCAGAATAATGTTCCTTTATAACTCTCCTAGTGGGAAAGAGAAAACTGCATACACACATATATACGTGTAATATTTTCAGAAAGATATATGAAAAAGTAATAACCATGGTGGCCTCAAAAACAGAAATCGGGCAACTGAGGCAGAAGACAAACGGAAACATACTTCCCACTGTTTATCTCTCTGTGCCTTCTGAATTACGTACCATATAAACAAATTATGAAAAACAAAGCAAACTGTTAAATAATAATAATGGGTTTCCAAGGCTTCTGACCAGTTTGGCTCCACCTAGACTAAGGAGGAGCTCAAGGGAAGGTTCCCATCTGGTGCAGAGAAGGGAGCATGTCAGGAGCTGATGATGTGTAGCCAAGCAGAGATCTCTTCATTTGGGGTTCAGATGCTAACTACAGCTGGGAATACAGAAGCAGGAGCTGGCCCTCAAAAAAAGAGAGTGCTAAAAGCTACTTAGGTAGTGGTTGGTGTCACCGTGTGCACTGAGAGCAGAAGTGAAACTCAAGGAAGGAACGGGGAGACATATAGGATCGCAGGCCTAGCTTGCGTGCGGGGGCACATGGAAGTAGGGGGGACCCAAGGAAGATGGTTAAGGCTCTGCGGCACAGAGGCCCAGCCAGCCTCCACAGGCACACACACCTTAGCACCTGCTGGAGAGGGCACGACTGTAGAGAAAGCACGTCCCGCAACAAGGCCAGCAAGATCAGATCAGAAGGCCAGGGAGTGGACGACGGGGAAACCATCAATCTGTGCTCATGCAATGTCTCATTCCCTCAACGTCTTGCTAGGTGACTGGCTAATTTGGTAAACTAATCGAGACACATTATCAGGCATTATTTCATGAATACCTCATGGGGCCGCAGAAGATGTTTCCTCTTGAATCAGCTTGACATTGCAGTATTAATAGCTGTCAATTGTTTAATTTGTTCTTCTTTCCCAGGGGCAACTGCATTTTAACTGGCACTTCAGACACTTGGAAGAACGTGTGTCTATGGGAAGTTATTTCAAGACTATGGCAGGATGACAGAAGAGAGCTATTTGGGCCAGGAGGCCTTCTCTTGTACCCTTCAAGCCCCATGACAAAGGGGGATGACCCGATTCACCCACCTTTCATCCTGGGTCATCCCTGGAAAAAGACTGGGGACCACTTTAAGGGGACAAAGGCCACTTAGAGTGGGGCCTGCCAGGGCCTGCTGTCCGCTCCAGGGCTAAACAAAGCTCCGGTGTCACCTGAATGGCTCAGAAAACACAACGGACTTGGGGTTTGTCAATCAGACATTTTCCACTGGCATAATTTAGCTGCCACAATATGTCAGGTCTATAAAGAAATAATTGCTGGATCCCGAGACAATCGACGCTCAACACAAGGCATTGCAAGGACCCGGGAACATCCCTTTCTTCCCCCCACTATAGAACTGTGAGAACTTGTCCAACCCAACCCACTAAAAGAACGATTAATTACTTTTCAAGGACAAAGACTCTTTCTTTGTGTTGCCACAGACAATGAAGAACTCAGCCTGTCTAGTCCACCCTTAAAGATAAAGCCAGTCAGGGCAATTTACCACAATCACCCACCATTCACTAGGACATACCAACTCCCCTAATGACTGGCTTCTTTTAGTATGCAAGGTACACAAACCCCGTGAGCCTCTCAATTGCCCTGGTGCAATTATTGTATTGATTTGATGCAGCATTAGCGCCACGTTTAAGGTGGTTTATGTTTTTTAATTTGCAATTAAATCAAAGGACGCCTCTTTGCTAAGATGGCTGACACTTGTTTATATACTGTAGCAAGCAATGAAGGCAACTTTTATTTAGCATCATAAAACATACAGGATGGGGAACTTGAAATTTCCAGCAACTCAATTTCTTGCCTGGCTCTTCAGCCTAGTTAAAAAACTAAAGGACATACCCATCCATTGTAAAAATGGTCCGAGTAATAATTGGTGCTTTACAGTGATGATCTAATGATGTCACCAAGCAAACAACATCAGACGTATAATGTTATGGAATGAATGTCTGTATCCCCCAAAATTCTTATCTCAAAGCCCTAACCCCCAAAGTGATGGTGTTTGGAGGTGGGGCTTTTGGGAGGTGATTAGGATCAGATGAGGCCATCACGATGGGACCCTCATGACGGGATTAGTGCCCTTATAAGAAGAAGAAGAGAGATTTCTCTCTCCACACATACACACCAAGGAAAGACCATTGGAGCACACAGTAAGAAGGTGGCTGGCTACAAGCCCTCTCCAAAATGGAATCCACTAACGCCTTGACCTTGAACGTCCCAGCCTTCCAAGACTGTAAGAAAATAAATACAGATGACGCTGCCCAGTCTTTGTTATTTGGTTCTATCAACCCAAGCAGGCTAACACGGATAATAGCTAGAAGAGCAGCAAAAACAATTGATGTTTTTGTTGCATCTTCCTTTCTGGATGATCTCCAAGCACTCAACCCACTCAATTTCTTTCCAGTCTTTGATATGGATGCACTGTCTCTCCTTTTGCTATTGCATTCTGGCTCAACATCGATCTCGGGATCCTTCTTCCTCCAAGAACAGGCAAGATGGTAGTTGACAAGAGTTGAAGTCTCAGGAGGGCATCCCAGAGCCTGAGCAGTATCAGCAATCACTGATCACTTCCTCTGAAAACTCAGAAATATCTCAGGCTGCCCCATCCCCAGCTCTTTAAATACAGCGTTCCCAGCCACTCACCACATGATGACTGGCACACAAATAGCAGCTGCAGAAAATAGTGCCTGGTTTTTGAATTATCCCAACACTTAACAACCCAGTAGAGGAGGATGAGCCTGCGACAGACATGGAGGAGAGAAGGGTGGAAGACAAGAGCGTCCTGGAAGATAAAGGTTTCAAGGACATCCATTGCTGCTAAGAGGTAATTAAAGAGGAGGACCACAGGGAAGGTGGCCAGGATGATTTCCATTATCAGGGGCACTCAGGTGACCTCGGTGATCACTGTTTTGGTGGAGTGACAGAAGTGGAAGGCCACATGAGGTGTCCAGAAGAATGAAGAGTTATCAGTGTGCGGAGGGATGCTCCCCTGCCCTGCACACTGCCGAGACCAAGGCTGTGACTACCTAAGAAAGATCCTTCACTTCAAGTACCTTCTCTTAGCAGTATTCCAAAGGATGCTTCTCATGCTGTAATGCTCATGTCTTTAGGATTAATAGTATTCATGGTATACCATTTATTAAACCGGTAACTTAGACATTGATTTACATAAAAATGAGTATTACCTTATGAGTGTGGGTTTGGCATTAACCACCCCTCCCCCTCTCTCAGGTAGTGATAAAATTCTACCAGCAGTAGCTTGAGGAACTTCTCTGGGCTGGCCTTCCGCTCTGGCTTTACTACTACTCTGTAGCCTCTTGGCTTCATCATCCCTACTCCATGTCCATGCCCATGCCAGCCCAAGATCATTGCTGACCCATGACAATCTGTGATGGACCAGCCACTTGGTCATACCAGAGTCAGACCAGCATTTACTGAGGGTTCTGTTTCTATATTGCTCCCAACATCTAAGTAAGAGTTGGGCTTTGCTCGGTCTTGTCCCATGCAAATGCTGAAGAAACCAAAGGTGGAGGCTCTTGCCAACACCCTCCAGAAAATCCTATGAAAATAGACCTACAGATACCATCTCTAGCTATAGGCGGGGGGGGGGGGGGGGGGGGGGGGGGG
>JAPYYM010002057.1:0-12720 GCA_028534135.1 Potos flavus
CTGTAGAAATTTTGGGAAATTCTTAAGAAGGAAATATAGAATCAATACTGTGTTAGTAATTAATTTAAATTGTTTTAAATGGTTATGAATACTTATTAAATAAATATGTAAATACGCTAATATTTATAATAGATTGTTTGAATAAGCACATAAATATTTATACATCCATACATTTTTACATTTATAAATATATAAGTAAGTAAAAGTATTTATAAATAAAATACAGAGTTATTTATCAGAATTTGATTAATACTATTGGAAAGTCACCTGTAATAGTTAGACCGTCTGGAGATATAGCCAGTGTTTTTCTCTGAAACTTTTCAGTTTTGATATGTCATACACACTCAGGCACACATGCATATTTTTACCAAAGTGGTATCATACCATTCAATATCCTTCTTTATTTGGACTTCTCTAAGGTTAACCTAAATTTAGACAGAGGTAGGTGAATATACACCTCAGAGTTCTTATGGTTCATTCAACATCTCTGAAGTCTCCTACTGTATTCTGACAACCCATATGAATATTTGCAGCCTAATGCAAAACACATCTGTATTTGTTTTAATAGGAAAATAATATATTATGTACCACTGAAATTGATAAATTTGTCCTCCTCAGTATTTGAGTATAAGTGGTGCCCCCAGAAAACACATAGAATTGTTTTTCTGCCTGTAGCTCGTCAGAAGCCCTTCCTCCTGTATCTTCATTGGTCTTTGTTCATGGCTGCATACTATTCCACGGCATTGGCCATGGATCCATTTGTTCAACCCATACCCCATTTGGGAGCATTAGATTCTTTTGGTGTTTCCTCTTTTTTATACAAACAGCAGCATAACAACTTTTGGCCAGTCCCATTTGTAGAGCTAGATGGGTCCCAGAAATGGACTTTTGTAGTAAAGAATTAACCTCAGCCTGAAACAGATCTAACTTTGTCCTCAACACCTGGAAGTGTGTCTAAGTCCTTAGAAAGCCCTGCCTGGTGAGAGTGTCTTTATTTACCTTGGGGGGCCTTGGAACACACTGGATATTCCACAATGGAAATTATGATGAAGACTTTGGGTCACATGAAATCCACTCTGCCCCTGGAGAGGCTGGAGACCAAGGTCAGCTATGGGAGCAGTGGATTATGACTGTGTGAAAGAACCCCAATAAAAACTCTGATGTCCAGTCTCAGGTGAGCTTCCCTGGTCAGCAGACTGTCATACACCAGTGCTGGGAGGAGGTAATGCTGTCCATGACTCATGACTCCACTGGAGAGACATGTGGAAGCCCCTGGACCCTGCCCCTGCCCTTTCCCCCCTTTCGCTGACATTGATCTGTATCCTCAAGCTGTAACGAGTCCTAACCACAAGGATAACAGCTTTCAGTGTGTTACATGAGTCCTTCCAGTGAGTGATGGAAACTGAGGGTTGTCTTAGGTATCCTGAATTTGCAATAGTGTCACAAGTGAAGGTGGTCATACGTATGGATGTCCTCTAACTATGCCTCACTGTCTCCACCTGTAATGTGAGGATATGAAATGTTTCCTCTCCATAGGACTGCCGTGAGCTTTCAATAAGGTAACATATATAAATGACTGCCAACAATGGTTCCCGCACAGACCATTTCAGGACGTGTTAATTCTTATGGGCATACTTAAAAATCCTTTTATAATATTTTACTAAACTTTGGGGGGAAAAAAGAAACATTTTAAACTGCATTTATAGATTTTTTAAAAACACTTCGGTTGTATGACCTAATAACAAAAATCTTCACAGGTACTTAAATGACCCTATAAATCTCATTAATTAAGGGTTTGTGTCCTTATTACCTTTTTTCCCCTTATTAAGGTAAAAGGGAATCAGTTAATGGGAGGAGACCAGCAACCTCTGGCACAGAGGCCATCTGATTGAATCTATTTGACGTCACTCGACACGAAGCATCCCTATCCAACAGAGCTTTATGCCAAGTCATTGCAGAAGAATGTCCCTCCCTTGTATCCAGACTGTACATGGACAGTAATGCTTGGTCCAAGCAATCAGGACCAATATGGCAGAACTGGCTTCATTCAGAGCCCATAGCAAGAATTCGAGCATTTAAGGAAGTGAGACCTTCAGGATGGCCCTATGCTCAGGAGAAAACAGCAGGCTTGGAACACACTTCGGGCTCCAGAGACTCACTCTCATTCCCTTAGGCCAACCCCAGAGCTCGTCTGGGGGCGGGTGGCGGCCTGAGGAGCAGCCCCAAGGAGCCCTTAATCTTTTTCTAGAACCCAGCTCTGTACCTTTTTATCAAGACAGCAAAACGTCACAGCCCCTCCCAGGGCAAGGTTCTGCCCGGGGCGGCCAGAGTGGACACTGGGAAACATCTGCTCCTTCCTGCTCACCAGACCCAGAGACCACAGGGAACGCTAACCTGGGATCTTTGTAGAACGGTAAACCAGGTGGAACCCTGACGACCCCCAGCCTGGTCCCTGCGGCCCCGTGCGGGCAAACCCATCACCCCAAGTGCATCAGACCACCAGGGGGAGCCATGACGTTGTCAATCGCAGCAGCCCTGAGACGGTCTACATTCTCATGGGGGTGCCCTGCGAACTGGATAGAGAGGATAGGAGGCAGGACCCCCCCCCCCCCACTTAAGCTCCCAGAGAAGAAGAGAGTGGTATGGGAAAATAACATTAACAATAACATGGGTAATAACAACAGTGATAATAGTAATAAGTCTTTGCCTTTTATCACTTCTGTGTAACGAGACTGTCAGATTGGTTTCTGATTGGGTGGGAGCCAGGTGTCAGAGCGCAGCTGGTGTGGAAGCGAATGGGTTAAAAGAGAGGCATGGAAGGAGGACAGGCTGGTGCAGCCATCTGGGTAACTCTCTGGGTGAGCAGCAGAGGGCGCCCTAACCGGGCAGGGAACGTTGGGAGAGAAGCGCCGCCGCCAGGGGGCGCCGTGGGGGAGGCGGTGGAGAAGTGCACAGACCCGTTTCTGCCCCCAAATGACCTGATCTCTGTAGGCCTCAGTGTCCTCACTGTCCACTCTGTAGGCCTCAGAGTGGACATCGCACCTCCTACCTTTATGAATCTGAGAACAAAAGCCAGGCTGAGTAAAATCAGCAACCACGCCACCAAAAAAAATGCAAGGAGAGTGATAGGGCCTCTGTCATATGAACCCTGGAACCAGCCACGCCAAAAGCCAGGCCAAATTATGTTCTGAATAAAAAAGGGGACTAAAAAAAAAAAAAAGGGGGGGGGGACTCAGAGGGGCGCCTGGGTGGCTCAGTCAGTTAAGCATCTGACTCCTCATTTCATCTCAGGTCATGATCTCGGGGTCGTGAGATCGAGCCCAGAGTTGGGCTCTGCACTCAGCAGGGAGTCTGCTTGAGATTCTCTCTCCCTACTCCCTGCCTCTCCCCTAGCTTGCACTTGAAATTAATTAATTAATTAATTAATTAAATCTTCGGGGAAAAAAATGGGGGGCCTCAGAGGCAGAGACATATAAGACAGGAGCCCCAGACCTGGTGGTCAAGTCAATAATTACTCCACATTAAATAATCCACATTGTGTCCCTCACTATGTATTTTCCATTTGCAGGTTTGGGGATTTGGACCGTACAGTTAAAAACAGACTTTAGAGGCAGGAAGATGAGATTCAAATCTGTCTCCAGCAGGAGCTTGATCTCCTCTCCAGAAAGCGACATCATGAAATTTCTCAATTTTGCGACAGTCTGTCATAACCTGATGGCAACTTAACTTAATCGCATGCAAATCTCTATACTTCGACCCCTCAACACTTTGTATTTTTGATGTCACAGTTTACATCTTTTCATATCGAGGATCCATTAACAAATTGTTTTAGTCATAGTTATTCTTTTTTTTTTTTTTAGTCATAGTTATTCTTAACACTTTTGTCTTTTTCACTTTTATACTAAAATTAAGTGATTCATACACCACCATTCCAGGGTTACCGTGTTCCGTATTTGTCTGGGTTCCTGCCGTTCCCAGTGAGTTTTAGACTTCCATATACTCGTGCAGATGGGCTCACAACCTTTCATTTCAACCTGAAGCACTCCCTTATGCATTTTGTGTTAAGACCTTATGCTAGGGGTGCCTGGGTGGCTCAGTGGGTTAAAGCCTCTGCCTTTGGCTCAGGTCATGATCTCAGGGTCCTGGGATCGAGCCCCGCATCGGGCTCTCTGCTCAGCAGGGAGCCTGCTTCCCACCTTTCTCTCTGCCTGCCTCTCTGCCTACTTGTGATCTCTCTCTGTCAAATAAATAAATAAAATCTTTAAAAAAAAAAAAGGACCTTATGCTAAACGAGATAAGCCAATTGAAGAAGAGCAAATGCCTAAATGAAGTATCTAAAGTAGTCAAGTTCACAGAAGCAGAGAGTATTGTGGTGGTTGCCAGGTGCTGGAGGGAAGGGAAAAGGGGAGCTGTTGGTCAGAATATATAATGTTTCAGGTATGCAAGATGGATCAGTTGTGAGATCTGCTGTATTGCATAGTGCTTATAGTTAGCAATACTGTATTGTGTACTTAACAAAGTTGTTAAGGGGGCAGATCTCATGTTAAGTTTTCTTACTACAACAACAACAAACAAACAAAACAAAAACCAACAAACAGCACAGAGGCACCGGGAAACTGAGAGGCGGTGGGCATGTTTGTAACCAGGATTGTGGTCGCGATTTTAGAGGTGCAATGCATAAGTGCAAACTCATCAAATTGCATACATTAAATATGTGCCATTTTTCGTACAGCACTTGTATCTCAATAAACCCGTCTAAAAAGAAAAAGGAAAGAACATCGTATCTATGAACCTCATCATTGCTCGTAAAAGGGAAAGGGATCCTTACTATAGACCTCAACTGGTCTACGTGAGGCTCAAAGGTTGTATTACAGATAAAGCGTTTAGCACAGTAGTTAATTGACACGAATGATCACACTAACAGGCTTCCCTCAGTTAACTGGACCACTTCCTGGGGATCATAAAAATCTCAGATGACCTTTCACTTAATTCCTTTAGCCTTTTAGTTTAACCGCAGGAATTTGCGGAATCATTACTGCCATCTGGTGGCCACAGCCTGCATTTCTGCCCCTGCAGATTCCCACAAGGAAGATGGTCTCAACAATCAAGAACGCACTCCTTCGTCCTCTGTTGATGTGTTGAGGTTTCAGGGCGGGCTCTGCTTTGGTTTGCTCAGCCCTGGATGGGAGGTGGTTTAAAAGTAGCATTCCAGAAACCTCTGCAAAGAAAGAGGATGGCTTTTGATCCTGGGCTACACAGGATATTTTGTAACAAAACCTAATTGCACACGGCTACAAACCCGTTATTCACCCTAAACGCAAATTGCTCCTCCAAACAGACAGGACTCTGCATGATGTCAGGCAGCTCTGGGCACACACATACAGGCTGCTGAAAAGCAAGAGAAACAGCCACACATGTAAAGCTCGGCGAGAGGAGGTGCGGCGCGAAGAGAAAGCATCCTTAAGAAAAAGTCTGCCGTGGGATGCCGGATCAGGAGCGGTTTTGCACTGTGAACTGGGACAGCCTCCAGCCATGTACTCAAGCATATGCTCACGAAGCCTGTGTTGGGCACTGTACCGGCCCCGCCCTTATGGGGTGATGGAGGAGGGCGGGAGACATGGCCAAGGAGATGGGCAGATCCTGTCCTCTCAAAACAGAGATGTGGGGATCAAGTGCCCAGTGAACCAGATGAAAAGCTGAAATAAACCCCCACATAGCCTGCTATTCCTGGTTCCGGCTCCTGTCATGAAATCCTGGAATTGTCTAGGGACCACCCCACGAAGCAGGGAGAAGAGAGGTCAGGTCACAGTTCCAGTCCCCAACGCAATAAGTGTGTTCACTCTGTTTTGCTAAATAAATGAATGAATGGAAAACTCCTCCCTTCAACTCCCTTGGGGTTCTTCCCTATTCTTCTACCTTTAACTCCTACTTGGGCCGCTCCCGAACTAATCCCCAGCAGGAATAGTGCGACTTCCTGATACCTGCCCAGGAGTGCCTTGGTCCCTAATGTGGAGAGCAGGTACCAAAGATCAGGACATGGGCAGGTGGTGTGGAGACAGGGAGCAGGTCTTGCCTTCCCTGGTGTCTTAGGGCATGTCTGTTGCCTTGTCTGAACTTAGCAGCCCCCACTGAAAAATGGTAAGTGAGCACGATCTCCCAAGACGGCCTAGCTCTGATACAGAACAAGTCTGAGGTTTCCGTTCTGTGCCCACACCTCAGTGTCACTCACCTTCCTGTCGGAACTTCCTCTTGGCCCTACAGCTCATGAGTCCTTGAAAGAGAAAATCCCAGCAAAGGGCTTGGCCCATTCCTTCCCAGAGCTGCAGCTGACCCTGCTGTCTGGGGGTGAGCAGGTAGGGCAGGGGGGCTGGGGCAGAGATTCTCACCCCCGGGGTCCCAGACTGAGCATCCGGATTTCACTGGAAGGGAACAAGCCCGTTTGTGATGACACGAGAGAGCTGTTTATCCCGACACCCTGAACCATCTCCTACCCTCGGGATGGCTGGAACAAATCCACACCTGTTTGCAGTTACTGGTCCCAGAGCAGGGACAAGCCTGATAAGGATTCTTCAGCGGCCACGACCCCCCTGGACCATGTAGGGTTAGGGTTATGACTCAGGGACGTTTCCACCTCCCTGGAGACCCTGGGAAATACAACTGTGCTTTGAGCATCACTGACATCAGGACAATGGAGGCTGGAAAATATTACTTTCGAGTGGAAAGAGGAAATGCAGAATATAATTATTTATATGACTCACTTTCTTTGCATGTGAGGGATATGAAACTGCCTACAAAGAGGACAAGGATGGAACATGGGAGGGCCCACGGAACCTGAATGCTGTAGACTGAGTTGTGCCCCCCCAATTCATATGCGGGAGCCCCAACCCCCAATGTGATTGTATTTTCAGAGATAACCAAGATTAAATGAGATCATAAGGGTGGAGTCCTAAGATGGGTGGTCTTATAAGAAGGGGAAGAGGAAGAGAATGATCTCTCTCCCTCCCGCCCTTGCCTCCCCCCACTCCGGGTATGGAAGAGGAAAGGCCATGTGAGGGCACAGGGCATAGTGAGGTAGCTTCACTTAGGGGTGAAAAAGAGGCCATCGAATGGTCCTGGAGGGCCACACCCTGAGCTGCTCCCAGCCCTCGCTGTCCAGGGTCCTGGAGCTGTCCTGGGTAGGGGCTGGAGACCGAGGGAAACCCACCTGTTGTGTGGCACCTGCGGGGGCCCCGGGGTCTCCCTGCCTCTCTGTGAAGAGTGAACTTCAGGAAGCTGGTCTGCGGGATGCTCCTCCCAGCAGGTATGAGAGAGGATGGTAGAAGGAACAAGGGCGACCTCAGCCTCAACTTTATTCTCAGGTTCAGCTTCAGGTATGCCCAGGGACACAGACCAACTCTGTCTTCTGTGTTGCTCTTTCCAGGACAGGGGTCTATGTGGTGCCTGTGCTCGAGATCCTGGATCCTGGAGGTGACAGGGCCTCAAGAGAAGGGCCTGGGGCCTGTCTAGCATGTGGTTGGGGGCACAGAGGTCCTGGGGATGAGAGATGTGGGAAGAGAGGTTATGAGAAGGACAGGGGAGAGTGACCGCAGCTGAAGATCCTCTCCTCCATGCAGTCCGCCTGAGCCACCCATGGGGAGGATTTGAACACTCCCATCCAGGCAGGACTGGAGGCTCCTTGAGGTCAGAGTCTGTCTGTTTGGCTCCCAGCCCCAGCTCCAGCACAGCACCGGGCTCATAGGTGGTGTCCAGTGAATGTGGTCAAATGCACAAGTCAGTCTCTGCACGAGGGAAGTCAGAGATCAGCTTGCAAGGCAGTTGGGTGTCTGCACGGCCTGAGGCTAACACCTCTGGTGGGTGTAGGAGTGGCCTCCAGCAGGGCTGGCAGGAAGACCATGTGGCAGGGCAGGAGACAAGACTTGGTGGCCCCTGAGGGCATGATGAAGTGCTGCCTGTTGTGTGAGCAGGGGGACCGCAGAGGGGAGGTGCCCAGCCTGATTTTGCCTTTGCATTGACCTTGAGCCCACGGCAGGGTCTTATAGCTAGGAAAGTATAGGCCAGGTCCACTCTGCTCACTTGTGCCCCAAAGCACCCAACAGAGCCTACAGTCCCATGGCCTCAGCCTGTTTCCACCCTCATGGCCTCTGCCAGACAGGTGCCTATACACTGCATGCCTCTCCCCTGGATGGGGAGCTTCTCAAGGGCATGAACTGGGTCTGCTGTGTCTCCTCTTTGCCTCTAGCCCTAACATAGAGCTGACATCCATTCTTTACCCAAGACCCTTACTCGTCTTTCACGGGCTGGACACCCACACACAACCTCCAAAATCCCATATCTGGAAGAACTGGCTGCTTCTCAGCTCTAGACTGGGCTCTCTCAACCTCAGCACTGTTGAACCTTGGAGCTGCATGATTTTTTGCAGTGGGGGCTGTCCTGTGCATTGGAAGATGTTTAGAAACATCCCTAGTCTCAACACTAGATGCCAGACACACCTGCCTCCCAAGCCATGATGATCAAATGTGTCCAGACACTGACAAATTTCCCCTTTGGGGGGAGGCAAGCAAACACCCTTGTTTATGAACCGTACAGTAGCTAACTCAGCCCAGGCCAGGAAGGGACCACGTCCCCTTAGCAGAGGGAGGACACCAATGGCACCACAGCCTGGACAGTAGGACTCCAGCACACCCACCTACGTCTCTCTAGTGCTACGGAGTTCTCAGACACCTCTGCTGTGCCCCTCCCCATCAGGACAGGCGACCAGCAAATGTGAGGCTTATGGCCAAGATGCATGCCCCTGGTGCAGGCTCTGGTGCTGGAAGGAAGTGCAGAGATGGGGGGCAGGACGCAGGGACTCCTCCTTGTCTCTCCTCCCTGGGGTGCTAATTGGAGTCTCTCGCTGCTGGGTGTGGCCGGCTCTGCGTGGAGGGGGGGGAGCTCTGGGGCTGCAGTTCCTCCTCTGAGAACCACGAGGCTTTGTGCTCCTCCCCAGCTTCCCATGGGTCCCCCTCAGCCTCCCTCCTCCTGCCTTCCTCTTCTCCTGCACCCACGGGAGGCCCGCACACCCTCCATCTCAAAGATGCGGCGGCTGCTGCTGCTTCTACCCCTGCTGGGGGCAGGTGAGTGGGCTGAGGGGAGGGGGCCAGGTGGGCGGCGGCTGCTGCTGACCCTCGATTCCCCACAGGATCCCTGGCTCCGTATTCAAGCTACCAGCTGTGGGCGCGGGAGTCCGTGACGGTGCAGGAGGGCCTGTGCGTCTCCGTGCCCTGCCGCTTCTCCCACCCCACGGACTACTGGGCCCAGTCTACTCCTGTTCATGGCTACTTGTTCTGGGAAGGGGCTGATGTACACCAGGATGATCCAGTGGCCACAAACAAACCAGATTGTGAAGTGCAGGAGGAGACCCGGGGCCGATTCCACCTCCTCAGGGACCCCTGGGATGGAGAACAGACCAGCATTTTTGAAGAAGTTATGGTTGGAGGGAGGATCTTCCCACCAAGGGACAGGAGGAAAGAACGTTTTGGGGAATGGCATTCTTCAGTCTCTTGACTGTGGTTACGGTTACATAATTCTGTACATCTACTAAACATCACAGAATTGAAAGTGATAACAAGTGAATCTCACCATGTCTAAATTAGAATACATTAATAATTTAAGAACACATTGAGAAACCACTACCTTTCTGCTAAAATTTAAAAGGCTGTCAATATCAAGTGTTAAGAATAGTGTTGAGGAATCTCCACACTGTTTTCCAAAGTGGCTGCACCAACTTGCATTCCCACCAACAGTGGAAGAGGGTTCCCCTTTCTCCACATCCTCTCCAACACTTGTTGTTTACTGTCTTGTTAATTTTGGCCATTCTAACTGGCGTACTGTGGTATCTCAGCATGGTTTTGATTTGAATCTCCCTGATGGGTAATAATGATAAACATTTTTTCATGTGTCTGTTAGCCATTTGTATGTCTTCTTTGGAGAAGTGTCTGGACTCTGAGAAACAAACTGAGAGATTTGGAGGGGAGGGGGCTGGGGGTTGGGTGAGCCTGGTGGTGGGTATCAAGGAAGGCATATATTGCATGGAGCACTGGGTGTGGTGCATAAACAATGAATCTTGGAACACTGAAAAAATTAAATAAAATTTTTTAAAAGTATGTGAAATATATAGAAGAATATACTAACCATCTTTAATGAAATTTTTATGTGAATACCAAAAAAAAAAAAAGAAGAAGAAGAAGAAGAAGAGTGTTGAGCTACTGAAATTCTGGAACATTGTGGATAAGGTTGGTAAAGGTTCAATCCATTTTGGAGAGTAGTTTAGCAATTTTTCTTAGTGTGAAACATGCAGTTACTCTTTGACCCAACAATCACACTTTTGGGGAAGGGTCTTCTTTCTTCTTTAGCATTTTTTACATCTATTTTTTAAATGAAGTATGGTTGATACGATCTTATGTGAGTTTCACAATTATATTTCTTGTATATACTCATGAGATGAAAATATGTCCATAAAAATTTTCACTTTCATATGGCCAAAACTCGAAAATCTCAAATGCCTATCAATAGGTGAATAAATAAAAGATTATAGTATACCCATCTCATGGCATAATACTTTGTAATCATATTTTATGAACTACAAACACAACTTGGATCCATTTCAAAAGTAGTATGCTAAATGAAAGAATACAGAACACACAAATGAGTACATTTCTAGGAAAGTCTCAACTAGGCCAAATTAATTCACCATGACAGAGACTAGAACAATGGTTACCTGGGGCCAGAGGTGGCAACGATGAGCTGCAAAGAGGTTCCAGAAACCCATTTGGGGTGATATTTTTGTTCTATGTCTCCATTGTGGAGGTATACATTTGTCTTAAGTCATAGAAATGCACACTTTAAGAGGGTACATTTTATCTTATAAAAAGTACAAAGTTCATTAAAGAAACATAATGAGAACTCACAGAACCTTCCAGTCCATGAAAATGGTATACCTCTCTTAACTGTAAAGCCATCGCTTTGGGTTTTCTGTTATGTGCCACAATCCTACATTTTGAATAACCTATAATAAGGTGTGATTTCACTTATTGGAGACTCAATTCCTCATTTATCAGATGAGGTGCAAAATAGCTCTACGTTAGTAATGTTTAAGGAACATATCTTTAGATACTACTGCGTTTGGAAGATTTTACAACTATATGATGCCAAATGCAATTATATATTTATATTGTATATATACGCATCAACGATTTGCCAGATGCGTACTCCACAGAGATGGGAAAATCACACGGGCAGCACCTGCGGTTTTAATTGCAGCTGTATATTCATTGCACTTATGTTTTCTGCATATGTGTTTTGAGCCACATTTCACCTTGAGAAACTGATTTTTTACATCACAGGAAACGCTAATCCGTATGATGACGAACTAAAAAAACTGCTTCAGTCCACACACCACTGTATAGACAAGCATTCATGGAAAAGATTTTTCCAATGCCTCATGAACATTGTTCTCCCTTCTCTTTTACGTGAAGATACTACATAGTTTTCATTTTGGAGATGCCATTGAAACTTCATGAATGAGAGTAATAGAAGTGAAAGAAAAAAGGACCCATCCTTGTATGTTTAGAAAATATCTAGTAGGCCAGCAGACTTATTTATTTGTTTATTTATTTATTTATATTATGTTATGTTAGTCACCATACAGGACATCATTAGTTTTTGAGGTAGTGTTCCATGATTCATTAGCAGACACATTTAAAAAGACCAGGTGTCTGCAGCTGTGAACCTCATAGGGACAAAGAGAAACCAAAGTGTGTCTGGGAAGGAAGAGGCACCCTGGGTGGGGACCATCACAGGATGGACCAGGTCAGGTCCAGCTGTCTTGTCTCCAGTTCCCCCAACACAGATGTTCACTAAGCTCACAGCGGGTGAATGAATGAATGGATGAATGAATGAATGGATGGATGGATGGCTCCTGTCTCCTCTTCACCCAGGATCCCTTCTCTTCTTCTGCCCCAGAGGCTCACACAGACCTCAAGGATCCTCCACCTTGCAGGGTGAACACCGGAGGGTCTAGATGAGGCTGTGACCCTCCAGGTCTAGCCAGGAGTTAACTAGCTCCCTGGTCTAGACAGTGCTGCTCAGACAAGCCTCTCAGGTGGAAGAGACCTTAGGGGACTCACTGTGTCCCGTGCCTCACGTGTCCTCGGAGGTCCTGGTCCAGGCTCCGGTGCCAGAGGGAAATGCCGAGATGGGGGGCAGGACACGGGGTCTGTTCCTGGTCTCTCCTCCGGGGTGGGTCTCCCTGGTGTTCGGCCGAGGGTGTGGCCGGCTCTGCGTGGAGGCGGGGGAGCTCTGGGGCTGCAGTTCCTCCTCTGAGAACCACGAGGCTTTGTGCTCCTCCCCAGCTTCCCGTGGGTCCCCCTCAGCCTCCCTCCTCCTGCCTTCCTCTTCTCCCGCACCCACGGGAGGCCCGCACACCCTCCATCTCAAAGATGCGGCGGCTGCTGCTGCTTCTACCCCTGCTGGGGGCAGGTGACTGGGCCGAGGGGAGGGGGCCAGGTGGGCGGCGGCTGCTGCTGACCCTCGATTCCCCACAGGATCCCTGGCTCCGTATTCAAGCTACCAGCTGTGGGCGCGGGAGTCCGTGACGGTGCAGGAGGGCCTGTGCGTCTCCGTGCCCTGCCGCTTCTCCCACCCCACGGACTACTGGACCCAGTCTACCCCTGGTCATGGCTA
>JAPYYM010002058.1:0-12720 GCA_028534135.1 Potos flavus
TGAAGACAAGTATACAAACCACTCTGATGGAAATGCTTTTTTCTAATATTGGTACACCTGAAAGGTAGTAAGTTTTATTTACATACTAATCTGTAAGGCAGTGATTTAGAGCCCCTCGGAAGGATGGCAGATTAACAAACATGTCCGATGAGTAGATCTGTGATGGCGACAAAGAAATTTCCTTCCCAAGAAGTACTGCTTATTTCTTGTGTAGGTATTTTGACCCTACAATTTGGCATTCTTATTCTGGGCAAAGTATAACGACTGAAAATTACTCCCAGAATAAATATTTATTTTTAAGGACATATAAGAGGAATTAGGTAAAAAGACTACTCTGAAATAAATCATACAATGTACAGATATATGAACTACTTTTCTAAACATAGACAGATTTACTCAAATTAAGTTACAAATGACAGTCATTAACTGATTGTAAATAACACACTGTGAACTGAATCCCTCTTCATCAAATGCTTTTGAGTCCATGTGGCTGAGAAAAATGTCTTTGCCCTGAAAGTATCCACATCCTCGTCTTCCTTCCAGCATTCTTTTCTGCCCCTTACATTGTGACCGATGTAAACTGCTTCTGTAAGGTGCCTACTTTTATGAGGGTTCTTACAGCTATTACAGAGAATTCTCAGCCTTTCTGAAACCTATGAAATTTCATGTTTTGAGTAATTTTTAACAATACACAGGTTCCTTAGCCATGTTTTCATAACTCCTGGTGTCTTTGTCATAGCACATGTGTGCCCATATTCTTAAGGAACTAGCCTGATCTATCCAATATGCAGACTATTCATCATACAGGTATCACAAGGCAATTCTCCCATATTGTGTGTTCTCCCTCTATGTCCCTGCATAGAAAGTGTGTGTCCTCTGGAAGTTTCAGTTGCCTGATCTTTAGAGTGGGACAATAATTTTATGTACCCTTCCTGTTGCTATGCAGAGAACATTAGCATAAAGAATATAAAATGAGTATCAAAATCCATACAAAATGAAAAAGGAATGTTAGCTATTATTGTTGTCATATATATTGGCAATAAAGTCTACAGAACACTTAGAACTGTTGGCATATATATTGGCAATAAAGTCTATAGAACACCTAAAGTCTATAGAACTTTATTATTGTTTACATCTTAATGTTTATTATATGTATATTATATATTTTCTATACATTGGGAGCAACCGGAATAATATGCTGAACAGTAACTATGTATCAACCACACAAGAGAATTTCATTGAAATGGTGAACTCTTGATACAAGGAAAGTTGTATCTATAGACAATAATGTTACACTTCTAAGCACTTATATGCTAAATATATCACATATATTACTATCACATCTAATTTGCAGAATAAAATGTGAGGCAGGCACTATTATTATATCACCTTTATACCTTAGAAAATTGAATTGCAAATCAATAAAATAACTAGACCAAAGTCACAGAGCTAGTTTGAAAGAGAACTCCTACTTGAATCATGGCCTACTGGTCTAAAGCACATACTCTTTACAATAGGAACATGAATAATTTTAAAAATAATCTTTAAGTGCACATAAGTTCTTTCACAAGCTAGAAAGGCCTTTCAGAATGTTTTTATTCATCTGAATAAAAGATGCCAAGAGTCTACAGTGCCCTCTACCTCATTTGTGCTCACCATCCCAAATTCCCATGGATAGTTCAAGGGACCTTCAGTTAGAATTGAACCCCTTCTTGTGTTCAGACCCGCTATTAATTTAATCATACTAGCTGAACTTCCTCAAAACTGCTTTACTAGGATAATAAACCAGTGCTTTCTTCTGATAATTTAAATTCAATATTTAAGGGGCGCCTGGGTGGCTCAGTGGGTTAAAGCCTCTGCCTTTGGCTCAGGTCATGATCTCAGGGTCCTGGGATCGAGCCCCACATCGGGCTCTCTGCTCAGAAGGGAGCCTGCTTCCCCCTCTCCCTCTGCCTGCCTCTCTGCCTACTTGTGATCTCTCTCTCTGTCAAATAAATAAATAAAATCTTTTTTAAAATAAATAAATAAAATCTTTTTTAAAATAAATAAATAATCCAATATTTAATAAACTAGACTTTTTTCAACTTCATTTAGATGTTTTTCCTCTCTTGTAGACACAAGCTCCAGAGTAACCATTTTCATTTTTGTTTCCTATTTCTCTTAATATGAAAAGTTAATTCCATTACTGTTTTAATTGCAAATTGCTCAACCTCAATCTTTAATCAAGGACTCTGTCATATGTTTAACCTTGTCCCATGAGGATACACTTGTATTGTCAGTAATGTATCATTGAATTGATTAGTAAATTATGTCTTGCCCAATTCTACAATAATCTAAGAAACTAAAAATTAGAGAATACAATGACAGCTGTTTAACAATAACTGTGCTTTAAATATCCCACTCCTTGTGAATACTGTGTGGTAAGCAGCCATTAAGGTGACCCCCGGTGATCCCTACCACTTAGTGTACATGCCCTTGTATAATTTTCTCCCTTTACTTAGGTGTAGACTGGACTAATTATTCACCTAGAACAAAGAAAATAATAGCAGAACTGACAAGCAGTCACTTCTAAAATCAGCTTATAACAGCAATGGCTTCACTTTGGGTGCTCACTCTCTCTCTTCTCTCCTAGATTCTTCACTTTGGGAAAAGCCTCACTGCTTGTGAAGCAGTTCTGTGGAGAGACCAATAGGTGTGGAAACAAGGCCTTCTGACAACCACACAGTGAGCCTGTAAGTGGATTCTTTTGCCAGTCCAACCTGCAGATCAGACCTCCTGAGAGACTTTGAGATAACCAGTTACGCTGTGCCCAGACACCTGACTCACGGTGACTGTAATTTAAGGCCACTGTGTTTCAGGGTGATTTGCCACACAGCAATAGAAAACTAATATAAAGGTATTTGAAAGAGCAATGCTGTCCATTGTGTTTTTCACAACAGCTAGATTATCATGTCTCTCAATCAAAATCCTTTTGTTTATATCTTAAGCAAGAGTTATGAGGCATCCTGGTATAACAAATAATTTTGGATTTGGGAGTCAAAAACTCAAGAGTTGACTCTTGGCTTTCATATCTGCTTAAATAAAACTGAGTAAGTTACTTCAGTTTTTGAACTTTAGTTTGCTCATCAGTGAAATAAAAATTTTGACTACACAATATTTATGACATTTTTTTAAATGCCTACTGAAAACCTTTTTCTAATATTCATAAAAGTCTTATTGTCTTATTTCCTAAAATACCAGTGAAAGATAAAGTTTTCACTGTTAAGGACTCTGTGGAGTAGGGAAATCAGAGTAAGAATAAGATATTCAACCAAAATACTTGACAAAATCTTGTCACTCATTGTAAAGTTTAAAGGAATAAATAATTGAAGGAATGACTTAACCTGAATTTTGCATCATAATGAGAATTTCGAATGCTGAAAAAGAAAGAGGCAAGTCCACTGCCATGGCACAGTGAAGGTACAGACATGAGAATTTTTTTTTTTTTTAAAGATTGTATTTATTTATCTGACAGAGAGGAGAGAGATCACAAGTAGGCAGAGAGGCAGGCAGAGAGGGGGAAGCAGGCTCCCTGATGAGCAGAGAGCCCTATGTGGGGCTCAATCCCAGGACCCTGAGATCATGACCTGAGCCGAAGGCAGAGGCTCTGACCCACTGAGCCACCCAGGCGTCCCCAGACATGAGAATTTTTATGGGGGCATTTACAGAGGAGTAAGATGATGTGATGTACCAGGGAGTGAGAATAACAGTTGGTTAATAATGAGACATGAAGAAAATACTGGAGACAAATAAATTATTCATCTTTGCCAAAAATTTTACTGGATATGGCATTGCCAATTCATATTCATAAGTCTGAAGACAATTCATTAGCCACAGGATGAAATGGGACATAGTAAATTGGAATATGAACTGACATTTTGAAAATATATAATGAAATATAATAATTGTTCATGTCAAATTCCGTCTATAGAGTTGACAGCTAAAAACACCAAAATATCAGAGTACTATTGTAATTTTGCACTATTCAGTCATTTTACTTCCTTTTTAAAGAAGATACAATAAATACTGATGCAATATGAAGCATACCTGGATAGCTAGAGGTGTTGCTGAGACAGATTTTTATAAGATTCTTAAAACTCATCAGGTTTT
This sequence comes from Potos flavus, assembly GCA_028534135.1. Taxonomy (NCBI): domain Eukaryota; kingdom Metazoa; phylum Chordata; class Mammalia; order Carnivora; family Procyonidae; genus Potos; species Potos flavus. The sequence continues at coordinate 4,150 of JAPYYM010002058.1, forward strand.
ATTCATGCAGGACACAATAATACATATTTAGAAAAAGCATATCTTATTCAAGTAGCTATAGTAACCCACGGAGGAATTATTAAATTTAGGACTTTAGACAACAGGATGATGTATTGGTACTAATGGAACTGATACTGTAAAATTAGGATTGCATAACTTATTACATACATAAAAATAGGTATATGCAAACATAAAATTAATTAATTAATTGTCTCAGTAAATAATTAATAGTAAGCATGGCTAAAGAAATATTACCTGTCTGGCCAAGTCTGAATTCTTTTGTGTGTGTTTATATCCTCTGTGTGCCACATATCATTTATATTTATACTTCATCCAGGCTGGATCAATCATTCCGTTATATCTTAAACCTTTAGTTCAATGTCTGCTTAACCAACTATTTAAAGTGAGCCTAGGGACATCTGGGTGGCTCAGTTGGTTGAGTGTCTGCCTTCGGATCAGGTCATGATCCCAGAGTCCAGGGATTGAGTCTCGGGTCAGCTCCCTCCTCAGTGGGGAGTTTACTTCTCCCTCTCCCTACTGCTTCCCCTGCTCATGCTCTCTCTCTCTCTCTTTCTGACAAATAAATAAAATCTTCAAAAATAATTATAATAAAGTGAGCCCTGAGTATTGGTTTTATCAATTTGATTTGTATAAAGTTTTTTCTGGGAGTTTTACTTATTATTTCAGAAACAGATTCTGTTTACTTTCCTTATGTAGCAACCTTGTTTTCTAACCTTGTTTTTCTGACTATGTCAAACTTTCTGTAGAGACAGGTTCTGTGAAAGCAGATTCTTCCATTAAATTGCTGAAAGGCTAACATTAAGATCCTCATAAAAATATAACATTAACACATGCCAAAGATTTAACTCTTTAATGAGAAAACAAGTAAAATATTACAATTGGTCGAAGAAAAATTCAAACACACACACGCACACACAAGTGATCACAAACACTTAAATGAATGTGCTAACGGGGGAAAGCTGGTCCTTATCTACAGGAAATAATTAATTGTGCCCAACCAGACAAAATCTATTTGCGTTCCTCTAGACAAGGATAATTTGCAGTACTATCAGTTTTCTACAATTAATAGAGCGACGGAATGGCTCAAAGACTGACAGATAACCCATTTCAAAGATATTCTAAAAAAGACATCTAATAATCCCGCACATTTCAAACTCTCACTAGTTTTCCTTACAGAACAATGACAAGGATACCCTGGCACTTCTTACCTAGCACCATCAAAATATCCTTCAGGCATCAGCAGAGAAGTTAATTACTTGACCATTTTATATGCACTACTATACATGCTACATGGTTTAATACTTTGGGGACAAGTACATTTTCTTACTACATGTGCACGTGTTCATTCACTTCCTTTGTAGTGATCATTACATAGCACGAAAGGGGGTATTCATCACCATTTTATTTGTGCTTTGGAAGTCTTGACATCCCAGCCTATCCTGTTACACCAGGACTCCTCTAAAGGACATCAGAATCGGAGAAAGTTACTTCTTAGTTATATTATTCCTGCTTAATTAATCTCACTCTTTTCTTTGTCCATGCCATTGTATCTTTTCTTCCAGCCTAAACCTAACAGATTACGTATCGTACTGGTCATTGGTGATATGCTTCCAGCTTAATCATTGGAGGTCTTTCTCTCAGTAACAGTATTTCCACTGACTTGCTTATTAGTAATGATGCTCAGTTTTAAAACTTCCACTCTGTGTGTTCTTTTCTTTCAATGGACATTTCCATCCATCATAACCAGCTTCAAGGCTGGACTTGAATATTCAAACTGGGCATGAATACTCCTAGTTTATTTGGTTGCATATCAGTATTGCTTTTCTATGCACAAACATCAGCATTTGCTTTCCCTTTAAATAAAAGGATTACAAATAAGCAATGAATAACTATCTCCACAATCCTAATTAGGGTAAAGGAACCAGAGGGCCAGAACTAATAAATAACTTATCATGTTAGTTTTTGGCTTGGTCTCCATAATACTAGGCAATTCCCCCAGCTTGCCAGATGGAAATAATTCAACATCGTGTTAATGAGATAAACACTAGGGGAAGAAAACATTTTTAAAAAATAAAAGAGAAAATAAGGTAGAAAATAAAAATTAGAACAATTATGCATTTCTTTGAAATAGAGGTGATAAATGCTGTTATTCCTTCCCATGACATTTGACACATGCAGGCATTACTGCCAATTAGCCAGAAGTGAAGGGAGATTTGAAACATCCACATATCAGAAAGGCATTTGCAAAGCCGGCATCCTGTTGAGCAGGGTTTCCGGTGAATGGTTTTCTTCCTTTGAGGGACCTGCTTTGCCCAAATCATGTATTTTGCAGTTTACTTGGTAATTGGTTTAGATGCATCCAGTTAGATTGCTATGAAAATCATGTTTAGGTTTAAATACTCTTTTCTTAGAAGCTGGGACATTAAAATTTTTTTGCAAGAACAGGGTAGCAAAAACTGTTCAATTAAAATGCTCTGCATATTCAGATCAACACCCCTTGTTAAAAATTTCCAATCCCCCTCAGTAACTGAGAAAGAAGGCAATCAAAAAGTTTACAGCAACCACATTAGGGAGAGAGAGGATATGATAACTAAGAAGCAAGGCACCCTTTTACCTAAGGTACTGGAGCCTAATTTCAAATACCACCCTACCTCTCTGGAACAAAAACCAGAGGGAGGAGGGGGTCTAAGAAGTGTAATGACAAAAGCATTCCATAAATAACCACATTAGAGGCAAAAGAGAAGGCAAGAGTGGCTACTTCTCTCAAAGCCTAAGACTGAGCCAAAATCTAAGGTATAGATTAAAAAAAAAAAATCTTTAAATGCCTCATTTGAGGCATTTAAAGTATCTAGTATATCAAGGGAATTAAGAGAAATCTTTTCTCAGAGAGCCATTGGAGGGAGAGAGAAAGATAGTGAATAAAGCATGCAGATGAGGATTTTGTTTTTAACAGAAAAACTCCCATAAGGTTACTTCAGCTACATTTACTCTTTATTCTTTTCTACTTAAGTGGGAAGAGTGAGATAATTTGATTACAATTTGGTGTGTAGCATGAGAGGTTAAAGGGAGCACATTTTTGTTTCCCTAGACAAGTCTGACCCTCCGTTTTTGGAAGACCTAGGGTGATGAAGCAGAATGCTAAAGAAGTTACCGAAATGCAATTGCATCTGAAATCTTGTCAAAAATGGAGAAATTTCTGTGTGTATTTATGAGATGGGAGAGAACAGAGTAGCGGAGAGAAAACTGTTTCTAAGGCAGGAAAGGTGGGATGCATCTTTTCTATGTCCAGTGAAATCAAAAACATGGAGAAAAATGCAGAATTATGAAAATGTGTGGTGATTTTTTTTCAGGGAAGTAACCAAAAGGAGCTTGTGTGCGTGTGCGTGTGTATTTGGATTACATTAACCAATGTCAAGTCAGTTAAAGGCTTCTGTATTGGGACTGGCCCTCTTTACAGAGATTTGCATGGTTGGACACTGGTAGTGGGAAATGGATATTAATTTTATCTTGAAATAAGATACATGATCACTGAATATAAAATGACTCCATAGATTCACCTGGCAGTTGAGAACAAAGTAAATTATTTGCCATCAGGATTTGATATTTTTCTCTGCAAAGTTAAGTTCCATTTGCTTTCTGTTTTCTTTAGCTTTCCACTGTACAATGACTCACACTGCCTGGAAATCAGTTTGCATTAGAGCCCTGCGAACCAGGGCTGAATTTCCAGTCACCCTAGATCACAAAGACAAGAGAGATTCTTTAGATGGGGTTCCCCACTGTGAATTTTTATTAACTTAGAGGAAATGCTGGTTCTGACTGTCTCCTTTTCACCAAACAATCCCTGCACCCTGACTACAAATGCATTTCCCTCACAGACTGTGTGCCATTGGCCGTCCTGCCCCTGACAAATGAAGCACACTTCAGGAAGTACAGACATTTCCTACATCCTTGCCTGAATGCATCTGAGCTGGCAGCAGACTGTAGTCAAGCAAATGCGTCTTGAGGATATTCTGGCCATTATAAAGCTTGCCAACTGATGCAGAGGGCTGGATCCTTGCTGGGGAACCAGGGTTCTGTCAATAGCCAGATAGGGTCTTTGGGAATTCAACAGGGAACTGGGCGGGGGGAAGCAACTTTTGCTTTAGCTTGAGGTATTCTGTAATAGGTATTGTACAGACACTGCTTAGCAATGGCACTTTTTTTTTTGAGAGAGAGAGAAAGAGGGAGGGAGAAAAGGAGAGAGGGAGGGTGAGGAAGGGGAGGGGGAGAGGGACAGAGAATTGCAAGCAGACTATGCTGAACATGGAGGAAGATGTGGGGCTCGATCTCAGAACCCTGAGATCTGACCTGAGCCCAAGTCAAGAGTCAGTTGCCCAACCCACTGAGCCACCCAGGCAGCCCACAATGGCACTTTCAAAGTAAAGCTATGTATGATTCTACCAACCTATCTACCTCATCCCCTTATTTCTCTCTTTTCCACTTATTTTTAATATTCTATAAGTTTACTCAGTTTGAAAGTGCCATTACAATGTAGATACAATGCTACACCCAGCTCGTTTTACTTCAACTTATATCTTAATTATATATATCATAATTTACTAAAATAACCTTTCACAAAATGGAATTTTAGCTGTTTTTAATCTTTTATTACTAAAAAAGAATGTTGCATGTGAACACTTTTCTGACTGTAAATCTCTACTTATTTCCTTAAGTTAAATCTAAGGGACCACAGGACCTCGATCAATTGATAAACTGCTTTCTGAAAAATGTGCCCTGGTTGCTAGTAGTATACGATCTTATCAATTTCAACACAAAGGCAAATTTTCCTATATGCAGAACTTCTCATGGACTGCTTCCAGCAATATTATTTTCTGTTCTGCTATCAGGTTACTATGTTATGTTATGGCCCATTAGGAAATGATACAATGGATCTGGCAGATGGTAAGAACTCAGTTATATTTTTTTTTTAAATTAATCTGTGTCCTATTGATAGACATAAAATTCTACTTAATTCTAATACCATTTATTATAGTTTTTATTCTAACTTAAAAGTCAAAAAAATCAATGACTTTCAATCATCAGGGTTAACATTTACCTGTGTCAAATCTCAGGAATAGAACCTTCTGTTCTCTCTGTCCTAGTTCTAAGAAAAATAGTAACTGTACCACAAATATGTTATTGTTCGGGAGGACTTCTCATTCAGAATCTGTATAGAACTGATCCTAGAAACAGCAGTCAGAGAAGGACCAGGGAACAGTAATTCTATCTACTCATTTTCAATAACATGTGAAATGAGAGGAAGCCAAAGTTGCAGAGATTCTGGTGTGTTTAAATAGGCAGCACAGGGATGCCTGGGTGGCTCAGTCGGTTAACTGTCTGCCTTCAGCTCTGGTCATGATCCCAAGGTCCTGGGATCAAGCCCCGAGTTGGGCTCCTGGCTCAGCACGGAGACTGCTTGTCTCTCTAGCCCCCACCGCCCTAACTGTGCGCCCTCTCTCAAATAAAATCTTTTTAAAAAATAGGCAGCATAGTTTACATGCCCCTGTGCATTAAATTTTCAGATTTTCTGTAGCACGAGCTATTCAGGTAAATAAAAACACTTGCCTATGCTTTCCAGGTAATATCTACAAAATGAAAACTGCGAAACAACTAGCGATTCTGCGGGTGGGTAGGAAACAAGCCCATCAAATCAGATTGTAGCTGTGTAAACAAAGCCTTTGGTTTAACGGCCCACTCTGTGGCTTTGTTTTTCACCTGTCTATTTTGGCAAGAGGTTAAGGTGGTCTAGAGTGTTTCACCTCCTTCTGATTATTCACAGATATGGTTTCCCTCACAAGCCCTAAGTGCTGGGTTGTGCTTAGCAAAGCCATAATTAAAAGTCCAATTTATTGAGAAAGGGCCAAAGTAGATGTTTTCTGTTTATTTTTCATTATAGCAATATTAAGTTACGTTTCTACCACGATTACTTTTATTATGCACTTCTAAGTATGAGTATGTATAACAGGTAGAGGATATTTAGAGATAGAGATAGAATACTGTGGCTCTGTATTTTATTTCTTGCTTCTATTTCATTATGTCTTTTTTCCCCCCAGGAAGGTGGATGTGTTCTTCTCCATTGACCAAAAGGATAGAGGATAATTTTCCGTCACCTGAAGGTCTTCAAAGCCAACAGGCAACATTTCCAGTCAGGCAGGTAATTATAACCAGCTCTAGCTGGGCTCTCCATAGTGAAGGTTGCTGATCTTGCAGTGCAAAAAAATATTTTCAGCTGTGGACAATTAACAAACTCAGTAGACCAGGCAACAGTGCAGCCCTCTTCTGCACAATTCCACTGCCAGCACTACTTTGACAGCTATATAATTACATGGACCATAAATTACGCTCAGTAATCACCTTGTTTATAATTTCATTCCCTGTAAATTAGTAGTGTAATGAAATGAGATTTCATAACCACCAGATGCATAGTGAGCTGCTCACCAGAGACTCTGGCAATAGCTAACAGGCAATCCGGTCCCAAGGAGTGAGGCTTTCGTGGGCTGCTGTTTGTTGGTCATGCCATTGGCAAGTGATCCGGTGCTTCAAGCTGGGGGCTGGCAGTGACACTGAGGCAGCTCCAGGATGGAAGCCATAGACATACCAGCAGCTGGGACGAACATGGCATCCTGCTTGAAAGGAAAACTTTGTAGGGTTTTTTGGTTTTTTTTAATCATGTATTACAGCAGTTCCATTTATGGATGTTGCATCTTATGTAATGAGTGCATGTAGTGATTCCTCAAGAGTTCATCTTAAAAGTAATGATGGTGGGCAAATGTTCCATAAAGAAGATATTCACCATGGGTAAGTGGGTGGTCTGTTTTTATGACATGGGAATTGGTAAATGAGCAGGAAATGTAAGCACTCTTCCCAAGGTTATTTTTTTTTTCTCCATATGGAGAAATCTTTTTTGAAAATCCTTTGTATTATGCTCAGTAACTGTGACAGAGAAAGAAATAAGAAAGGAAATAGAAATAAAAATGCTGGTCATCTTTGTTCTAGGGTTTGTTCTAGGGTTTTTGCAACTTCTGAGACACAATTCCCAGCCATTTCAAAATAAAACAATGGCAGATTATAGTTTTTTAGAATGAATAGCCTATGACTGAGAATTATATATTTTTTAAGAATAGGAAGAACAAATGAACAATTGATAATTTCTGTCTTATATTACAAAGCCTCGACAAGTTATTTGCAAGAGATTTATTAGAACCTGAGCCATTACTGCAGTAAGAATTGTGCTGGAAGGAAAAATACAAATTATCTGCCACTGCTTCTAACAGAGCTGGGAGGGGGAAAATGCATGAATCTAGAAGCTTTAATTACCTGCAGAAATGTGAGTTGGTTATGCAGCACCTATTTTAATTACCATCTGATTAAAATTAATCCTAGCTAGGAAAGGAGAAAGCAGAATAAAGAAACTGCAGTCTGAAGGTTAATGTTCCAAATGCCACCAAATGCAGACAAGTAAAGAAGAGAAAATCTGGTTGAAGGACATGAATTGTGAGTGACTGAAATGTGAAATATGTTTCTACATATTTGTTGTTTTGACACATGCTTTCACATTTCCTGAACTTCTGGAAAAGTTGGATCCTTCTTTCTTCTACCAGAGGACTCTAGATATGGTAACATTTTCCTTAGGTAGAAGAAGCATTTCAAATGAAATAAAATTATTCCCAGGTATTAGAGACATGCCTGAGACTTTGACATGAGTTCTCAGTGGCTGTTCCTCCAATAACAAACCTAGAATATAAATGAACAGCAAGTAATTTATTTGTCTTTTTGTCATAGTATGGTATTTGTGATTTTTTCACAGATGGAGAACGCCAAAAAGATCCTTACGTGTTCTAGAAATTGACCGTTAGTCACTTCTTTGAAAGTCATGACAAATTGCTTGAAAAGCTTAGGTTTTTGTATTAGGGCTGTGTGCATGCATGTGTGTTCACTCATATCACTTGCCTTGATGTCAGGGACCAGACAAACATGGGACTATCACCAACGGGTCAAATAGTTCTTGGTCAACACTGGCAGCTTAAAAACAATGGATCCATACAAATGGCTAACAGACACATGAAAAAATGTTCATCATCATTAGCCATCAGGGAGATTCAAATCAAAACCACACTGAGATACCACCTTACACCAGTTAAAAGGCCAAAATCAACAAGACAGTAAACAACAAATGTTGGAGAAAATGTGGAGAAAGGGGAACCCAATTCCACTATTGGTGGGAATGCAAGTTGATGCAGTCACTTTGGAAAACAGTGTGGAGATTCCTCAAGAAATTAAAAATAGAGCTACCCTATGACCCTGCAATTGCGCTACTGGGTATTTACCCCAAAGATGCAGATGCAGTACAAAGAAGGGCCACATGTACCCCAATGTTCATAGCAGCAATGGCCACAATCGCCAAACTGTGGAAAGAGCCAAGATGCCCTTCAACAGATGAATGGATCAAGAAGATATGGTCCATATATACAATGGAATATTATGCCTCCATCAGAAAGGATGAATACCCAA
>JAPYYM010002059.1:0-12719 GCA_028534135.1 Potos flavus
TATATATATATATATATATATATATATATATATATACACACACATATGTATATATATGGTATGTGTGTGTGTATATATATACACACACACACATATGTATATATATATGGTATGTGTATATATATATATATATACACACACACACACAATGGAATACTATGCAGTCATCAAAAAACCCAAAATCTTGCCATTTGCAACCATATGGATGGAACTAGAGGGCATTATGGTAAATGAAATAAGTCATTCAGAGAAAGACAATTATCATATGATCTCTCTGATATGAGGAATTTGAGAGGCAGGGCAGGGGGTCATGGTGGGTAGGGAGGGAAAAAATGAAACAAGATGGGATCAGGAGGGAGACAAACCATAAGAGACTCTTAATCTCACGAAACACACAGAGGGTTGCTGGGGGTTGGGGGGTAGGGATAGGGTGGCTGGGTTATGGACATTGGGGAGGGTATGTGCTATGGTGAGTGCTGTGAAATGTGTAAGCCTGATGATTCACTGACCTGTACCGCTGGGCAAATAATATATTATATGTTAATAAAAAAAAAGATTTCAATGGCACTTTTTACATCTTAAAATTCATAGGAATCTCAAGGGACCCTGGAAATCCAGAGCAATCCTGAAAAAGAAGAATAAAGTTGGAGGACTCACATACCTCCTGATTTCAAAACTTATTATAAAGCCAAAGTAATCAAAACAGTGTGGTACTAGCATAAAGACAGACCTACAGACCAATGGAACAGGATAGAGAACGCAGCAATAAGTCAGTTTATATATGGCAAATTTTTAGGCAAGGATGACAATACAATTCAATGCGAAAAGACAATCTTTTCAAAAAATGGTGCTATGAAAACTGGATATCCGCATGCAAAAGAACTTACCTTGGACACTTACCTTGCACCATATACAAAAATGAACTCAAAATGGATCAAAGATCTAAAGGTATAAGATAGAACTATAAAACTGTTTGAAGGAAACATAGGGGTAAATCTTCATGACGCTGGGTTTGGCAATGTTTTCTTGGATATAACACCAAAGACAGGAAACAAAAGAAAAAATAGACAAATTGGACTTCATCTAAATTAAAAACTTTTGTGCATCGAATGACACTAATCAAGAATAAAAAAGGTAAACCACAGAATGGGAGAAAGTATTTTTAAATCATATATCTAGTAAGAGATTAATATTGAGAATATATAAAGAACTCCTAAAACTGAACAACAAAATGAACAACCAGATTTTAAAATAGCCTAAGGCCCATCATTAAAGAGGGCACGTGACAAGATTAGCACTGGGTGATATACTTAACTAATGAATCACTGAACATTATATTGAAAACTAATGACGTACTATAACTTGGTTAATTGAATTTAAATTAAAAAATAGCAAAAAATAAAAGTCTAAGGACTTAAACAGACATTTTCCCAAAGAAGATATATAGAAATTGCCAATAATCACATGAAAAGCAGGGCACCTGGGGGGCTCAATTGGTTGAGCATCCAACTCTTGATTTCGGCTCAGGTGATGATCTCAGGGTTATGAGCTGAAGCCTCATGCTGGGTGCAGAGCCTCCTTAAGATTCTCTCTCCTCTCTCTCTGCCTTCCCCCCATATGTGCATGCACTTTCTCTCTCTCTCTCAAAAAAAAAGGGGGAAAAAAGCACATGAAAAGATATTCATCATCACTACTTATTAGGGAAACACAAATGGAAACCACGATGTGATACAACCTTACATCTAATAGAATGGCTATTATAAAAAAGATATAAATAAGAGAAGTTGGGGAGAATGTGGGGGAAATTAGAACCTTTTTACAGGACTGTGGGAATGAAAAACGGTGCAGCCACTGTGAAAAGTGGTATGGCAGTTTCTCAAAAATTAAAAACAGAATTATTGTATTATCCAGCAATTCCACTTTTGGGTATATACTTCAAAAAATTAAAAGCAGGGACAGTAATAGATATTTGTGTGCCCATGTTTATAGCAGTATGATTCACAATAGCCAAAAGGTGAAAACAACCTACATGTCTATGGATTGATAAGTAAACAGAACATGGTCTCCACACATAATGGAGTATTATTCAGCCTTAAAAAGGAAGGAAATTCTGATACATGTTACAACATGGATGAGCCTAGAATGGATGAACCTGGAAGTCATTATGCTAAGCAAAACAAGCCAGTCACAAAAGGACAAATACTGTATGATTATACTCATATCAGGTACTTAGAATAATCAAAATCACAGAAACAACAGAATGGTGGTTCCCATGGACCGGGGAGAGAAATGAGGAGTTATTGTTTAATGGGTACAGAGTTTCTAGGGTTTAATTTCAGCTTTACTGGGGTAAAATTGACAAAGTAAAACTGTATATATTTAAGTTATACCATTGGATGTTTTGATATACCTATATATTGTGAAATAATCACCATAATCAAACTAATTAACCTCATATAATTACCATTTTCTTTTTTTGTTTCTTTTTGTGGTAATAACACATAAGATTTATCCTCTTAGCATATTTTAAGGATAAAATACAGTATTGGTAACTATAGTTATATTGCTATATATTAGATCTCCAGAAATTATTATCTTGTATAACTAAAACTCTGTACCCTTTGATTACATCTCCCCATTTCTTTCTCACCCTAGCAACCACCACTGTATTCTCTGCTTCCAGGAGTTTGACTATTTTAGATCCCACATGTAAGTAAGATTAGGAAATATTTGTCTTTCTACATCTGCCTTATTTAACTTAGCATAATGTCCTCCAATTTCATCCATGGTATTGCAAATGGCAGGATTTCCTTCCTTTTTATGGCTAAATAATATTACATGCCAGAAATTAACCAAGCTCTTTCTATGCATTGGGCAAACACAAAAAACCCACACTGAAACAAAGAGGAGAGGCTGGAGACACAATCTTGCCATAAACCTCACCCCCTAGCGTGGCAATGCACAACCAGAAGCAAACTCCCTTCTGGCATCTCTGAGGAGCAAAGAGCTTGGACCCTGCATCTGGTGTCCCAACTTTTAAGACTTCTGTCTGAAAGATGATCCCCCAAAACATCTAGCTTTGAAAGCCAGTGGGGATTGTATCTACCAAATCCATATGGCTATAGCAAACTCAGAGACCATTCTTCAAGGACACATGTGGATTCACCATGGTGAACACCCAGGATCCAGTGCAGAGGCAGAAGAGTAAAACACACCCAGTCTTTCCATGAAAGAGGCTTACTTGTTTATCTTAATAGCTGCAGCTAGAGGGGCAGGCTTCAAACTTAACATACATCTAGGGGCCAACTGCAATACTCTCCAAAGAGTACAATGGCTGGGTGCCATTTTTATGTTCTCCCTCTGCCTTGCTCTAGGTTAACAGTATTTCCTAGAAGGGATTCTGAGCACATGTTTGCTGCCCTGATTTTTATAGCTGCTGCCCAGGGCATGCCCCTTGACTGCCTGGCTCTAGTGGCCAATGGGGCCCAAATTCATACATCTCACAGGACTATAACAGAGAAACAATTCTTAACTGGCTATCCCCCTAAAGTATAGCACAGAGTGAGCAGACAGAAATACCCAGTCTTTCTGTGAAAGAGGCCTAGTTGCTTATCTTAAAAGCTACAGCTTATCTTAAAACCTTAAAGAGGCAGGCTTTTAATTTAACTGATGTCTAGAGACCAACTGCAATCCTCTCCAGAGACCAGGAGGGTCAGTGGGAACCATCTTCATGCTCTCCCTCGGCCCTAACTCAGGTTGCTGTTGTCTACAAGAAGGAGTTTGTACACACATCTGGTAATCTGGCTTTTGTGGCTGCCCCCTGGAAGACACATCCCTTGATAGCCTGGCTCTGGTAACTAGCAGGTTAGTGTTCACAGGTTCAACAAAACGGTAGCAAACAAATATACAGCTTATAACTTGTTATACCCTCAGGGCTCAGTGCAGAGGGAACAATACAGAAACACCCATTTCCCAGTCCTCCCTTGAAAGAGGTATATTTGCATACTTTATAAGCTGCTGAGGATCTGACTTATTAGCCTACACCTAGGGGCTGAGATCCCTCTCTCTTTTGCACACTGATAGGTCTTGGCACACCCTCCCCTACTGGAGCCACTAAGAACAATCTTGCTTAGACAATCACAAAAGTTTGACAGACAAAAGAAAGCTAGGGCAAGATTGAATAATAAGGTTCATTTCCTACACCAGACCACTCTTTCAAGACTGAGAGAGGCTGTTGTTTTATCTAAGGCATAGAAATCAACACAGAGCGTCAAGGAAAATGAAGAAATACAGGAATATGTTCCAAATGCAAGAACAAGACAAAACCTCAGCAAAAGACCAAAAGAGTTGAAAATAATGGCAATGAAAATGCTCACCAAGGTCAGGAAAACAACGAATGAACAAAGTAAGAATTTCAACAAAGAAACAGAAAATACAAGAAAGTACCAAACAAAAATTACAGACAAGAATAATACAATAAATGAACTGGAAAAATTAGGAGATAATATTACAAGCAGCAAGAGGAAAACAACTTGTTACTTATAAGGGAACCCTCATTAGACTATAAGCAGATTTTTCAGCAGAAACTTTGCAGTTCAGAAGAAAGTGACATAATGTATTCAAAGTACTAAAAGAAAAAAAAAGTATTACCAAGAATATTCTATCCACCAAAGTTAGCCTTTAGAATTGAGCTAAAGGGTTTTCCAGACAAGCAACACCTGAAAGAGTTTAGCACCACTAGACTGGCCTTTAAATAAATGTTAATGGGAGTTCTTTAAGCTGATATGAAAGGGTGCTAATTAGTAACTAGTAAGTGCTAATAATCATATATTAGGAAAACATATGAAAGTACAAATCTCATTGGTGAAGGTAAATATACAGTAAAATTCAGAATAATCTACTGTAACGGTGGTGTGTTAATCACTTGTAGATGTAGTATAAAGGCTAAAAGACAAAAGCAATAAAAATATAACTATAATAATTTTTAATGGATACACAAGACAAAAAGATGTAAACTGTGACACTGAAAACACAAAATGTGGTGGGAGAGTAAAAATGTAGAGCTTTAGAATGTGTTCAAACTAAAGTGGTTATCGACTTAAGACTATTATGTATTATATAACCTTTATCATAAACACAAAGCAAAGTCCCGTAGAATATACACAAAAATAAAGAGAAAAGAGTCTAAGTATGCTACTACAGAAGATCTTCAAATCACAAAGGGAGAAAGCAAGAAAAAAAGGAAGAAACAGAAGACTTACAAAACAGCCAGAAAACAATTAACAAAATGGCAATAAGCCCATAACCATAAATAATTACTTTAAATGTAAATGGACGAAGTTCTCCAATCAAGACAGAGAGTGGCTGAATGGATAAAAAACAAGACCCAACTATATGCTGCCTACAAGAGATTCACTTCAAGGATACATAGACTGAAAGTGAAGGGATTAAAAAAGATATTCATCCACATAGAAACCAAACGAAAGCTGAAAGAAAAAAAATTCCATTATGTGTATATGTGTGTGTATATATGTGTATGTACACACACACACACACACACTTTATCCATTCATCCATCAACAGACATTTAGGTTCTTTCCATATCTTGGCTATTGTGAACAGTGCTGCAATAAACATGGGAATACAGATATCTCTTCATGGTACTGATTTAATTTCCTTTGGATTTATACCCAATCGTAGGAGTGCTGGACCATATGGCAGTTGTATTTATTATTTTTTTTGAGGTACCTCTCTACAGTTTTCCATAATGGCTGTAACAATTTACATTCCCATGAACAGTGTACAAGAGTTTCCTTTTCTTTCCATCCTCACTAACATATGTTATCTTTTGTCTTTTTCACAATAGCCATTATAACAGGTGTGGGGTGATTTCTCTTTGTGGTTTTGATTTGAATTTCCTTGATAGTTGGTGATATTTTCATGTATTTGTTGGCTATTTGCATGTCTTCTTTTCAGAAATGTCTATTCGGGTTCTTTTCCCACTTTTTAATCAGGTATATATGTTTGTACATATGTATGTATGTATTTACTGTTGAATTGTAGGAGTTCCTTATATATTTTGGGTATTAACCCTTCATTAGATATATGGTTACAACTATTTTCTCCTATTCTGTAGGTTGCCCTTTCACTCTCGTTTCCTTTGCTGTGCAGAAGCTTTTTATTTTTATTTTTTTATTTTTTTTAAATGTTTATTTATGAGAGAAAGAGAGGAGGGACAGAGGGAGAGGAAAGAGAATTTCAAGCAGACTCCCCACTGAGCAAGGTGCTGGGTGCAGAGCTTGATCCCATGACACTGAGATCATGACCTGAGCTGAAATCAAGAGTCAGATGCTTAACTGACTGAGCCACCCAAGCATCCCTTTACCACAATTTTTTAAAAAGCACAAATAAAGAATTTAAGGTTAGTATTAAAGTTGTTTTGGACTAATGCTGTCTAGCATGTCTGGTGATAGTTCTTCCACTGTTACCTTGAAGATTTAAAAATTTATATTTATAAATAGTTATATTTAGTTATTTATTATAGTTTTGTTTATCTTGATTCATCCACTAGATTGACTTTTATTTGAGGGAAGTGGCAACATCCTAATCTTAGTGTCAGTCAAGAGGATAAAGCTCTAGAGCTTATGCCTGCTTTGATTAATAAAGTATTTAAAAATATTCCACTCTTATCTCACTGCATTGCTTCTTTCACTTGGTCGATCCCAGGCCTTCCTTCTTTGGAATCCTCCAGATTGACAGGTCTCCAGATACTTACTGTGGCTCTGATTTTTGCTCAAGGTCTAGGGCCATTGGGTGGGAATGGGATTATGCCCATCATTCCGTTGGGGAATCAGCCATCAACAAGCTATTAGGAAGCATCTCACTGCACACCAGATCACAGAATGTACATGTAAGGTGATCTTTCCTCCAACTCATGCCAAAGCCTATGCCTCTTCTTATTCTCTGACTTAGGATGGCATCACTTTTGCACTCATCCCTTAGTCTCTGTCAGCCTGAATGATCACAGAGGGGTCCAAATAATACATCATTTACCTTCTGGGTTTCTGAGAGGTTGCCTTTATTCCCATACTGATATGCACAAAGCCATTCCTTGAGCAGGGAGTACTATGAAGGGTTAGGATGAGAAACCCTGTTAACATCAAAGAACAACTAGTTCCAGGTCCCAAACCACAACAACTCCCTTGCCCATCCCCTTGAGACAGATTCTTTATGGAAAGTGCTAGATGAGAGTGGTCCTCCTGAGAGCCTCAATGGCCCTTCTGCCTCCTTTCTTGACAAGTCGCCACCATTACCACTCTTAGGCACAGAAACGAAAAGGAAGAGGAAGGCAAGATATAGCTAATTCTTCTTTGAAAGCAGCTCAGAGGAGAACATGCTGGATGCGGGAGAAAACATGATAAGAGAGGATTCTTGGGAGGATTTACTACTGGGGGTATTTTTAGGTTCTGTTTCAGATTGAGAGATCTCTATGGAAGAAACTGTTGGTTTATTCATCTTCAGGGAAGGCAATGCAGTTTGGAGGGTGTCCTCTCTGGCAGCATCCCAGGTGGGTTCAAATGACTTCTCGGTGGATGCCAGCTGTCTAATAGCATCCTCGTGAGGCATCAGTGGTTTGATGGTTTCCCTGACTTGCTCTGGTTCACTGGCTTTTTTCTTGGGGACTACTAAAAGACGGCGAGAGCCTGGATTTTTCTTTGTGCTCTTGGTTAAAGCTGGGTAGAGGGGTGCTAGAGTCCAAGGACTTTCCATAACTCGGAAAGGAGAATTTATGGATAAATTCGAAGATTCTTGACTCCCAAGTTCTCTCTTTTGGTGGCTAATACTCTGAGGATCTGTGGGATAGAAACAACAAAAACACAGATTCCTCAAATGTCACTTCTCCAATCTTTGCTGGTCATGTGGTGAAATTTTATCATCTTTAAAATGTTAGTCCCTCACGTACCATCTCAGGTTCTTCCCCCCCTTAGTTTTCCCTACCCCAAACTTTGCACAGCTTTTACTATGGTCTTCCAATTCAGCATGGTGCTGGAGTTAAGAGTCTATCTTGTGAGATTTTAGGTCACTACTGAAGCCCTCAGATGGCGGGAAGTGACATCTGCTTAAAGTTCATGTATTTCACAACCATTGTTTCCAAATCAATTTGAACAAATGAAAACATCCTCAATTAGAATGGGAGCTTTTTAAGGGTGGAGAATTTGTCTTGTTTGCCACTACACATGAGGTGCTTAGAAATGTCTGTCACATAATAAGTGAGCAAAAATAATTTTAATCTGATAGAAAAAATAAACAGAGACTACTTCTGGTAATGGAGCTAGGAAACAAAATCTTACCAATGACAAATTAAAAACTGGATAATAGTTAAAACTAAGAAAACATCTTAAAATCATCTAAGATTTTACAATATGGTGAGTAACTGTGGGGCCAACGTCTAGAAGATAGTGAGAATCCAAAGTAAGCCCAGAATTCAGTTGTTTTTTTCCCTGAGTGTAATGTCAATATTGAAGAAATGGCTGCTTACATGAACTTCATTTCTGTCAGCTTCACAGGAATAAGGAAATTTTAATAGCACTTTAATTGAATTTTTGGTCAATTTCATGACAACTAATATCTGTATCAGGCTTTCTAATTCAAAAATGTGACATATTGGTCCATTTATTTGTGCCTTCTCTCAGTAAAATTTTGTAGCTTTCAGCGACCAACCATATCTTCTTTGTGACGTCTTGCAACATTTTCCTTAAATCTATTCCTATTTTGTTTTTATGGTGTTATAAATGATGCTGTTTAAAATTTTCTTAAGTTTCCAATTATTCAATGCTAATACATAGACATAAAACTGATTTTTCTGTATATTGAACTTGTATCCTGAGACACTGTTTAACTCACTTATCATCAGTTCTAGTAGGTATGTTTGTTGATTCCTTAGAATTTTTAAAAAATTTTAATTTCAGTGTAGTTAACATATAGTGTTATATACATCACAGGTATATAATACTGATTCCTTAATTCCATATACTATTCAATGCTCATCAAGATAAATGTACTCTTAATCCCCTTCACCTATTTCACACATCTCCCTACTCACCCCCCTCTAGTAAGTATATGTTTGTTCTCTGTAGTTAAGAGTCTGTTTTTTGGTTTGTCTTTTTCTTTTCCCTTTATTCATTTGTTCTGTTTCTTAAATTCCATATATGAATGAAATCATGGTACTTCTCTTTGACTGGCTTCACTTAGCATTACACTCTCTAGATCTATCCACATTTTTGCAGATGGCAATATTTCATTTTTATGGCTGGATAATATTCTATTCTCTGTGTGTGTGTGTATATATATATATATGTGTGTGTGTGTGTGTGTGTGTCTACATCTGTATGTATCTTTATCCATTCATCTGCAGATGGACACCTGGGTTGTTTCCATAATTTGGCTACTGTAAATAATGCTGCAATAAACATATGGGTGCAGGTATTCTTTAAAATGAGTGGGGTTTTTTTTAATTCTTTGGGTAAATACCCAGTAGGTCAATTACTGAATCATAGGGTAGTTCTATTTTTACTTTTTTTGAGGAACCGCCACACTGTTTTCCACAGTGGTCACGCCAGTTTGCATTCCCCCAACAGTGCTTGAGGGTTCTTCTTTCCCCACATCCTTGTCAACACTTGCCGTTTCATGTGTTTTTTATTTTAGCCATTCTGACTGGTGTGACTTGTGGTTTTGATTTGCATTTCCCTGATGATGAGTGATGTTGAACATCTTTTCATGTGTCTGTTGGCCATCTATCTGTGTGTCTTCTTTGCATAAATTTCTGTTCATGTCTTCTTTAAATTGGATTGTTTATTTTTGGAGTATTGAGTTGTATAAGTTCTTTAGATATTTTGGATACTAACCCTTTATCACTTATGTCATTTGCAAATATCTTCTCCCATTCTATCAGTTGCCTTTTAGTTTTGATTGTTTCCTTTTCAGTGCAGAAGGCTTTTATTTTAGCTTTTGTTTCCCTTGCCTCAGGAGACATACCTAGAAAAGACCTTGCTACAACTGATGTCGAAGAAATGACTGCCTGTGCCCTTTTTAAGGATTTTTATGGTTTCAGGTCTCACATTTAGGTCCTTGATCAATTTTGACTCATTTTTGTGTATGGTGTAAGAAAGTGGTCTGGTTCCATTCTTTTGCATGTTGCTGTCCAGTTTCCCCAGCACCACTTGTTGAAGACACTATCTTTTTCATTGCATATTCATTCCTCCTTTGTTAAAGATCAGTTGACCATATAGTTGTGGGTATATTTCTGGGTTTCTTTTCTGTGCTACTGATCTATGTGCCTATTTTTGTGCTAGTACCATACTGTTTTGATTACTACAGCTTTGTAATATAACCTTAATTCCAGAATTGTGATGCCTCTAGCTTTGCTTTTCAAGGTTACTTTGGCTATTGGGAGTCTTTGTGGTTCCATACAAATTCTAGAATTGTTTGTCCTAGTTCTGTGAAAAAAAATGTTGTTGGTATTTTGATAGGAAATGCACTAAGTGTGTAGATTGCTTTGGGTACTATAATCATTTAAACAATATTTTTTCTTCCAATCCATGAGCATGAAATGTCTTTCCATTTCTTTGTGTTGTCTTCAATTTCTTTTATCAAGTGTTATATAGTTTTCAGAGTATGGGTCTTCCATCTCTTTGGTTAGGGTTATTCCTAGATATCCTATTATTTTTGGTGCAACTGTAAATGGGATTGTTTTCTTGATTTCTCTTTCTGATGCTTCATTATTAGTATACGGAAATGCAATGTATTTCTGTACATTGATTTTGTATCCTGTGACTTTACTGAATGTGTTTATCAGTTCTAACAGTTTTTTGGTGGAACCTTTTCGCTTTTTTATGTATAGTAACATGTCATCTGAAAATAGTGAAAGTTTTACTTCTTCCTTACTGATTTAGATGACTTTTTTTTTTTTTTTTGGCCATCTATTGCTGTGGCTAGGACTTCCAATACTGTGTTGAATAAAACTGGTGAGAGTGGACATCCTTGTTTTGTTCCTGACCTTAGAGGGAAAGCTCTGTTTTTCCTCATTAAGGACGTTAGCTGTGGGTTTTCCATATATGGGTCTTTATTATGTTGAGGGATGTTCCCTCTAAACCTACTTTGTTGAGGTTTTTTTTTTTTTTATCATGAATGGATGTTGTACTTTATCAAATGCTTTTTCTGCACCTCTTGATATGATCGCATGGTTCTTATCCTCTTACTGATGTGATGTATCACACTGATGGATCTGTGAATTTTTAACCACTCCTTGCAGCCCAGAAATAAATCCTACTTGTTTTTAGTGAATGGTTTTCTTTTTAAATGTATTGTTGGGGTCCCTGGGTGGCTCAGTTGGTTAAGCATCTGCCTTTGGCTCAGGTCATGATCCCATGGTCCTGGGACCAAGCCCTACATTAAGCTCCCCTTCTCCTCCCCACTTGTGCTCTCTGTTGCTATCTCTGTTTCTCTCTCAAATAAATAAACAAAATCTTAAAAAAAAAAAAAAGTTTGGTAGAATTCACCTGTATAGCTGTCTATCTGGTCCTGGACTTTTGTTTGTTGGGAGTTGTTTTTGTTTTTTAATTATTACTGATTCAATTTCATTGCTGTAATCAGTTTGTTCAGATTTTCTATTTCTTCCTGCTTTGGTTGTGATAGGTTATATGTTTCTAGGAATTTATCCATTTCTT
The DNA here is from genome assembly GCA_028534135.1 of Potos flavus. Lineage (NCBI taxonomy): Eukaryota > Metazoa > Chordata > Mammalia > Carnivora > Procyonidae > Potos > Potos flavus. The sequence continues at coordinate 11,727 of JAPYYM010002059.1, forward strand.
CTAAGTTGCACAGTTTTTTGGCATATAATTTCTTTATATATTCTCTTACAATCTTTTGTATTTTGTGGTGTGGGCTATTCTCTATCATTTCTGATTTGAGTCCTCTCTTTTCTTTCTTTTTAAAGTGAGTCTGGCTAGAGGTTTATCAGTTTTGTCAATCTTTTCGAAGAACCAGGTCCTGGCTTCATTGATCTGTTCTATTGTGTTTTAGTTTCTATATCTATTTCTGCTCCAATCTTTATTATTTCCTCCCTTCTGGTGGTTTTGGGTTTTGTTCTTCTTTTTCTAGCTCCTTTAGGTGTATGGTTAGATTGTTGAGATTTTTCTTGCTTCATGGGGTAGGCTTGTATTAATACAAACTTCTTAGAACAACTTTTGCTGCATCCCAAAGGTTTTGGATTACTGTGTTTTTATTTTCATTTGTCTCCATGTATTTCTGGTTTCCTCTTTGATTTCTTGCTTGACCCATTCATTGTTTACTAGCATGTTATTTAACCCCCATGTATTTGTGTTCTTTCCAGCTCTTTTCTTGTGGTTGATTTTTAGTTTCATAGCATTGTGGTCAGGAAAAGATGCATGGTATAACTTCTTTTTGAAATTGTTGTGACTTGTTTTGTGACTTAATAGCTGATCTTTTCGGCAGAATGTTCCATATGCACTTGAAATGAATGTATATTCTACTGTTTTAGGATAGAATGTTCTGAATATATCTATGAAATCCACTGGATCCAGTGTTTCATCCAAAGCCACTGTTTCCTTGTTGATTTTCTGTTTAGATGACCTGTCCAGTGATGTAAGTGGGGTGTTAAAGTCCCCTACTATTTCTGTATCACTACATATTAGTTCCTTTATATTTGCTATTAACTGGTTTATGTATTAGGATGTCCCCTTAATTATTATACAGTCTTTCTTTGTCTCTTGTTATAATCTTTGTTTTAAAGTCAATTTTGTCTAAGTATCGCTACCTCAGCTTTCTTCTCACATTCATTTGCA
>JAPYYM010000206.1:0-14986 GCA_028534135.1 Potos flavus
CTTTTCCCTTCCTTCTGCTAATGTCCTCCATGCTATTCCTTATGTTTCACAAATAAGTGAAACCATATAATTGACTTTCACTGCTTGATCTCATGTTGATTTGAGGGTCTCGCTGTGGCGCAGGACTTGGGATAATGTCATAATAAGACATTAGCCGTAGACATAGACATTAGACATAGACAAGCTAATAAGACAAGCCCATTAGCTTCTCTTCTCTTTACCCCAAGCCCACAACTCCAAGATTAGAGGGATAATCTGCAGAGATTGTGGTGGTGGAAAGCATGTGCTGATGTGGAGTATGGCCATGGGCTGCTGAGTCCCCTCGTCCCTGTACACAGACCCCTGCCCCCAGTAGGAGCTCAGCTAGGGAAGAAGAAGAAAGGGCTTACAGTTCTCCCCTGTGCTTTCCTGGGTGCCTGTATCTCAGTGTTCTCCGTGCACGGAGAAAAGCCTGTGGTGGCTGTTGCTGTAAGCAGTAGACAATTTCATTCATCCAGTTGGAACACTCCCAGGTGGGGAGGAGCTCAAAGAGGTGAGCATCTTAGCACAAAGAAAATGGCCCCTCAGCTTTGCAGTCATGTGCCATGCACCTGCCTGCTTTAGGCAAGTGGACATCTAGGACAGGGCAGGGGGGGAGCGTGATCCAGAAATCATGCAGGTCTGTGCTCAGTTGGTACCCAAATGTCTACGTCCAGGAGTGCATGCTTGGAAATAAGTCTAGGCATGCACACGCATGATTGCAGCACAGTGCATTTATGGTGGAAATAGAAACTGTCTGTGCCTCCAAAAAATTGGAGATGGATTAGGTAATTATGAAAGAGCCACACAACAGAATATTATACAGCCATTTTAGGTGAGTTCAAAGAACTTTTAATGAAATGAGAAAGTGCTCATAATATAATCTCGAAAAAATTCTAGAGAAGATGGGGTGCATGGGTGGCTCAGTCTGCCTTCGGCTCAGGTCATAATCCCAGTGTCCTGGGATCGAGTCCCACATTGGGCCGTTTGCTCAGCGGGGAGTCTGCTTCCCCTCTCCCTCTGCCCCTCCCCTCTCCTCGTGCTCTCTTTCTCTCTCGCACACGCTCTTTCTCAAAATAAATAAAATCTTTGAAAAAAATTCTAGGAAAGAAAAACTGTAGATGCAGCATAATTCCTATCATGTCAAAAAATCACGTGTGTGTGTATGTGTGTATGTGTATGTCCACACATATATACATATACATGCAGAAAAGATATTAGAAGTAAAGAACCTAAATTGTGAACAGGGAGGAAAAAGTGACTTGGTTCAGATTCAGCCCCTAGTTCTTTGTGACCATGTGACCCTGAGTAAAGTAATTAGCGTCTTCCACTTTTCCTTGATTGTGAAGGGAGGTTGAAATAGAATCTACAACCTGATAGAAGGAGATGAAAAGAATGTCATCAAAAGCATCCAGCCAGGGAAAGAGCTTACTTACTACGTCTGAGCTGTTGTTATTAGCACTATCTCTGGGTGCATGAGTGATACTTGTTTTACTTCTCATATATTTTAAATTTATTCTCACAATTTCATGGGTTTTCCAAGTTTGTTTTTTTTTTAATACTAAGATCACAGTGCATCCAAAATTAGGAGGAGAAAAAAAAACGTACTCTTTCAAAAGAATGAATAAAGCGACATTCAGAAAAAAAACAGATTCTCAATGACCCTAAAAGGAATTGCTCTACTGATGAATGAAGGTGGATTTTGAGGTCCAGAGCTCACTCTGGAGCTGCAGAGCACCAGACTCGGGCACACCTTCCAGAGTGAGCCAACCCAACAGCGTGCTGACCGCACCCAGGATCAGGGAGTGATGCCCACTTTCAGACCCAGTGAGGGACACGCTCAGAGCCACACCACTCACCTCTGCCCTGAAACCTTGCAGTTTCTCTCGATGACTCAGGCCCATGCTGTGCACCACTCCTCATAAGGTCAGGTGGCTCGTGCCCAAACTGTGTGTCCCTTTATGCTGCTGCAGATGAGTTGACACCAAAGGAAGCCGAGAGCGGGAGAGAGGAGGTGGCGGTGGACTGCACCCAGCTGACCTTCTTCCCTGCCTTACATGAAAGCCTGCACTCTGAAGACTTCTTGGAATTGTGTCAGGAAAGACAAGTTATCTTACAAGAGCTCCTTGATCACGAAAAGGTAATACAGTGCACCACGATTCTTCTTTAAAGGTTATCGGACATGAGATCAAGCTTTCCTCATTCACGCAGGAGGTGATATTTCTCTTCAGTATGAAAAAAATGAGCAAAAAGAACAGGCATGCTTCTAAATTGATGGGCCCAGAGCAAGGGCACAAATGGAAGCTGACAGCTGCGTCAAGATGTTTAAAAGATATAAATCAAGGGGCACCTGGGTGGCTCAGTTGGTTAAGTGGCCGCCTTTGGCTCAGGTCATGATCCTGGGGTCCTGGGATCCAGCCCCACATCGGGCTTCTTGCTCAGCAGGGAGTCTACTTCTCTCTCTGCCTGCCTCTCCCCCTGCTTGTGCTCTCTCTCTGTCAAATAAAGTAAATAACATCTTAAAAAAAAAAAGATATAAATCAAGATAATACACTGTTATAAAATATCCTCTAACTTCCAACACTGACCTTTATAAAACCTGAAGACCAGTTTCGGATTTAGAATTCTTGATCTTGTTTCGTACCTTGGCCCCCTGCAGGCTGTGTCTAGACCACCCACCCTGCCACCAGCTTCCCCTGGGTCACTATTCAGGCCTTGGGGTGAGCACAACTTGCAGCCCTGGCAGCCCTCAGCAGGGTGGACCTGGGGAAGATGAGTGCACGGGCCAGGGGGCGGGCTGGGCAGTTAGCAGGGAAGTCCGCAGCCTAGGATGCCTGGATTGGGGTTGGAAGACCCACAGCATGGGCGCCTGGTATGACTGGACAAGGGCCGGAGGGATCCCTAACGTACGGACCCGGCAGAGAATTCCTCTTACCCAAATCTAAGAAAGGTATAAAAGATGAAGCTTATGTCTTAGACTAAAGCAGACCTGAGCTCAATTCCCAGCATGGCAATGTACTAAATTGCATGTTACCGAAGATTTTAAGCCTCAGTCTTTCTTATCCTTAATAGGGAGTGTAGAGCAACCATTTCACAAAATTCTTGTATGGCTAAAACGGGAAAATGGAAGCAAAGAGACTTGTTCAGAACTGGGCACATGTGGGGCGCCTGGGTGGCTCAGTGGGTTAAAGCCTCTGCCTTCGGCTCAGGTCATGGTCTCAGGGTCCTGGGATTGAGCCCCGCATCGGGCTCTCTGCTCGGCGGGGAGCCTGCTTCCCCCTCTCTCTCTGCCTGCCTCTCTGCCTACTTGTGATCTTTCTCTCACTGTCAAATGAATAAATAAAATCTTAAAAAAAAAAAAAAGAACTGGGCACATGTGAGGTAGCTCATTAAAGACCAGCTCTCTTCCCTTGCTAAAGCTTGGGTGGTTTAAGGGCCTCCAAGTCTCACCCATCAACTCTTCCATTGACAACATAAGTGAAGGAAATGCACCAGCAGAATAGAGGAGCAGGCAAGATGTGGCCCAGAGCCCATGCAGGGACTACACAGAGACGAATGTGTGAGAGCGGAGGGCTAGTCTGGTGGATGAGAGTGGATCTGAACTAAGACTTACCGAGTAAGCAGCCTGCATTTCCACGAGCAGGTGCCGAGCTCAGCAAGCCTGTGAGGGGCGTCAGCGGGTGCAGAAATGAAGCACGTCCTTTCCAGGGCCAGGTTCCTTGCAGAGACACCCAGGGGGAGGGGGAGTTAAGCTGGGATTTGCTCCTTGCAGGGGCTGGATAGAAGGGGGCCAGCTTGAAGTGCATTGCCAAATGGTCAGCAGCACTTTTATCAAGTTTCTTAGCTGCTCTCGGACTGGGGTCCCTGTTTAACCAACAAAGTCTTGTAACAACATCATCCTCCCTACACCTGCCTACCCCAAAGCTCCCAGGCTTAGGGCACATGCCGGTCCCTATCACACCTCGCTCATGACTCCGCTCATGCTGGTGCATCTGCCCGAACTGCCCTGGCTGCTGATTCTGAAGCCGACCTTGACCGCTTCCCACTCTGGGACCTAGAGTACCTGCAGGCTCCACTGCCCCCGCATCACCCCCTACCCTTGCTCCAGGCACACAGACTAACCTTCCCCACTTCACCTGTCTGCCCCTCTCCCTGCACTGATGCTGCTTAACAGAGGGGCCGCTGGGTACCTAACCTCAGGCGTGCCTGGGGTAGACATTCAGCAAACACTGATGAATGAAGAGCTGTTAAGTTCATGTTCGTTTTATTTTGATTATGGAAGTAACGTATGTCTACTTTGTAAAATAGTCGCAGATGGAAGTCAAAACACGTATATATATATAACATATACACACACACATATGCATTTATATACTGTGTGCTATTCATAATACCCAGCTGCTGAGGACGAACAGCTGATAACAGTTTGGATGTATCGATATTGTATTGTGTTCATTTGAGAAATGCTTATTTAGTACATGTGTAATCAGTTGAAAAACAGCTAGGAGATTAATGTTTTCTTCTATAAAAACTTTCCTTTGCCTCATACCCTTAAAAGATTATATAAAGTGGTGATTCTCAACAGGGGGCAGCCTTACCCCCAGGGGACATTTGCCGATGTCTGGAGACATTTTCATGTTTATGAGTTGGTAGGGAAAGGATGCTATTGACCTCTGGTAGGCAAGACCAGGGATGCTGCTAACCACCCTACAAGCTCAGGGCTGTCCCGCCCTCCACCAGAAAATAGTTATTCAGTCCAATATGTCTATAGCGTTAAGGTGGGAAACCATGATAGGAAGGATGCTTATTAAGCAGATGTCACGTTCACCTATCCCCTCCTACTTTCTTGATAGGGTAAGGGTATATTGGATTGTATGTGTTCATATTGGTTATTTTCATCGTTTTGCTAAGAACAGATCAATGGCAATGCTTTGCTTTTGCTTGGCATATTGATTTTCTGTTGCTGCCATAACAAGCTACCACAAACTTAGTGACTTAAAACAGCACACATTTATTAATCGCAAAAGTCCCTGCACAACATGGCTCCACTGGTCCTCTGCTTAGAGTCACATGCGGATAAAGGCAAGGTGTTGGCAAAGCCACATTTCTTTCAAGAGGTTTTGGAGATGAATCCATTTTCAAGCTCATCCAGGTGTTGGCAGAATTTGGTCCAATGCTTCTACGGGACTGAGGTCCCTGTTCCTTTGCTGCCTATCGGACAGGGATCATTCTTAGCTTCTAGAGGCCACCCACATCCCTTGCCTGGTGGCCCCCTCCTCCATCCTCAAAGCCGGCCACTGCAGGTCAAGTCCTCTCCCCCTTCAGACCTTGCCGGCCCCCTTCTGCCTGCCTGTCCCATCACATCTGTCCTACCAGCCAGCTCTTCTGCCTTCTTCTGCTGCTAAGGGCTCATGGGTGTACCTCAGACCCACCATATCATCCAGGAAATCTCCCTATTTTAAAGTCTGCTGATCTGTACCTTAATTTCTTCTGCAAGTTCTTTCAGCGGCACCTAGATTAGTGTCTGATGGGAACATCAGGGACGAGGTTCTTGGGGGACATCTTTGGAATACTGCCTGCCAGTTAGTATCACTCGGGGTCCATATCCTAGCTAATCCATGTCCTCCCCTTCCAAGGGGAGCTTCTGTGGGTGACCTGGCTCCCATGTACTTCCCAAGGCCAGCCTGGGGCTTCCAGCCCTCACTGGGCTGGGTGGAGGGCAACATCTGGAGTTTACCGTCACAGCCAAGAGCTAGTCTTAGCCCCAGTAGATACAGCAGGTGGATGACCTTGGTGACTGTCCTGGTCTTGGAGAGCTTTATTTTTGCTGGTTGTCCTGCCCAGTGGCATTTCCCTCAAGGGTCCTATCAGAGGTGGTGAGGGCCGAGATCCTAAAGCCCACAGCTGACTGATTTTGCCAGCCCCCCAAGAGGCTGGACAGGACCAGGAGGAGACTGTTCTCCCATCCTCCCCTGCCTTGTACTTAAACTTCAGTCTTTCTTGGTCTCCATGTCGCACAGCGGGAAGCTGTCAGAAGCACCACACGTGGCTTGTTGGGTAGCAGGGATCTCCAGGCTGTGCAGACAGGAGCGTGCCGGACCCAGCAGGGGGTGAGAGCAAGAGCAGTCCCATTTCCACTTAGCACTTGGTGTATCCCCTTGCCTGCCTGGAGGGGACAGCCTGGGGGCAGGAGGCCCAAATGAATGTCAGCTCCCTGGAACTGAGCAGCTGTAAGGTCGAGGTGATCGTGCCATTATCTGGACATTGGGGTTGTGCACAGGTTGTTTTGATTCCCTTCATTGGGTTGTGCTTGTTGCCTCTGGTTTCATGGTCAATTACGGGAGAGGTTGTTTCCTGATTCAGCCTGCGGTTCCCAAGATCAGGGGAACCAAACCACTGGACACATTTGCTCCCTGGAGAAGGAGGTGTGGGAGGAGAGCAGCCAGGGCCACACAGGGGCAGGCTCCTGATGGTGAGGGGGTGGGGAAGTGTGGCCGCAGCCAGCCTGACTCCTGGGGTGCTCCTGTGGGCAGGCGCTGCCCAGGTGAGTGCGTGGGCATGGTGTGAGACTCAAGCAGCCTGAGTGGGGCCGTTGCCCTGTGGATGCGATGGAGGATGAGGCTGAGAGTCAGAGAGGAGCCCAGGAGGGACCTGGCCTGCTGGGATGGGGCCCCCGTGGGAGTCCTGCTCCCACCATCAAATGTGACATTTTGTGAGGAAGAGGGAAGTTGCCGGGTTTGGGGCCTGGACTGGTATGTGCTGAAACAGAGGGAGTCGCTGAATTTGAAGCACGCGGCGGGAAGGAGCACAGGGAAGCAGGCCGCAGGAGCCCAGGAACATCCTGAGGCCGCAGAGCGGGGGGGTCGGGGCTAGACTAGGAGCTGTCCGTGGAGCAGGCCCTGGCTGGCTGGTGGGGGGGGGGGGGGTGGACCCGCCCACCGAGTGCCCACCAAGCCCTCTGCCCACTCAGCTGCCAGCACCACCTAACCCGTGGCTATCACTACGGCCCAGTCTTCCTGTGGTTTCGTGACAGGCAGGGATAGGCTTGCATTTATCCTTGTCCTTCCCTTTCCTGACGTGAAGCATTTGTGTTTGAAAAGGCCTGCCGAACTGGAGAGCGCAGCTGTGTCGAGAGGCGCCCACAGGGAGCCAGCCAGGGGTGCAGAGCTCGGGGAGGGGGCAGGCGGCCTGCAGCCACGACCTGGGCCCCGGCTAGCGGGGGAGCACGGAGGGGCACGGCTGAGCGGGGGCTGGCTCCCATAGCATGTCCACCACCAGCGCCAGGGAGGCCGAGGCCAGCAATCCGTGCCACAGGGGAGCTAGGTGCAGGGCAAGTGCTCACACTGCCTCACAGCCTCCCTTTGCTCTTCGTTTATCACCGTTATTGGCAAACATGTCACTAGCTGCATGTCTGGAACTCTTGCTCTGTGGGCTTTTCCTACAGCACTTCATCTAGTCTCACGCCTGGGAGGGTGGCTGAGTCACTTCCCTTTCCCAGGTGGTGACCGTCAGGCCTAGTGGGGTCTAGGATCCCTTGCTGGGATCTGATCTCAGATCTGTGTCACCCGAAAGCTGCGTGGATTTCCACTCTCTCCCAGCTTACCATGTTAAGCAAGTTACCCTAACTCCCCACTGCCCCATTCCCATACTGGGGCTCAGAGATGTGGGCTGCAGGCCCTGTTGTGCTTTTTTGGTAAACTTTCTGGTGAGCTGCGGCCCGAGCGGGCAGGCCTCCAGGTCCCTCACCGCACACAGCACCTCTGCCCAGGACACAGCGTGCCGAGCGTACACCAGCCCGCCCGCCTGCTCGTGCCCTCGCCCCTGGTCCACCGTGGCCTTCATCTCCCGTGCACTTTCCTGATTGTCAAGGACAGGAACTGGATGTGGAGGAAGAGGGATTGTTGTTGCACTGACCCTTGACCCATGAACATGTTCCAGCAAAAATAGAGGAATTTTGCCCATGGCAGGCGTGTGTGTATATTTGGAAAGTCAGGCTTGGGGGTGGGGTGGTGGTATTTTCTGTCTTTCTCAGGCTGGCACTTTCTGCCTCCATGGAGACATTTTTAACTAACACTGGTTGTAAGCTGGGGATTCCCCTAATTCAGACGTCTCCATTAGACCTTCTGGGTCTGTGCTTTTTCTAAATTTCTCATCGAAGCCTAGCCACGACACGGGTGTGGGGCGGGTGTGCAGCCCCACTCAGAGAACCTGCCAATGACCCACCATCGTGTAAGCTGCACAGCCCACAGCGAGTCCCCGGTTTCTCCTCCCCCGCTGCCTCAGAAGTGCTTTGCCAGAACAGGCTAGGAGACTCTGCAGGTTATAACCTCTTTCTAGGCTTCTGGAGGCCTGTCCCTGCCAGAGGCCCCAGGGGGAGGGGGGCAGGCCCGGGGCTCCTGAGTGACAGCCACTTAACTCATGTCTTTGTGCGGTATGGGAGCGCTGATCGCCCCCAGCGATACCTGGGACAGTAATTACTCTGTGCTACCTTTGCGTCATTGATTAATGATCCCCAGAACCCCAAACACATTTCTCTGCAAACAGCTCCATTTGACATGAGAAGCAGTATATTCAATGCATGCTAATTGTGGGCCCAAGCCAGCCACTGTGCCATTGGGGGAGATCCTCTGTACCCCGCCACCTAAGCTGCTCTTAGAGCCGAGGCTCCCCTTGGCAAAATGGGCTTCCAGAGTCCAGTCCAGAGTCAGAACTCAAGTGACAGTTGATTTTGCTGTTGCTATCCTCTTTAATTACAGGAAAAACTACAATTATTTTTTATATAAACTCAATGTAACGTATTAGCTTGAGGTTGCTTGCAAGGAATCAGGTCAAAGGGAGTTATTTTTGCTCTGGACAGCAGAGAGCAGCATCAAGCTCTTCCCAGGTATTTGGAGATGAGGCCATTTATAGAAAGTGAAGATGTGTGTTAACCTGCGTGGGTGGTAACTTCCCGTGTAGGTGAGTGGCCAGGACTGACTTTCTAAGATACAGAGCTGTGTTTGTTCCTACTTAACACCTTCAGCAACTCTATTTGGCATACTTTGTACTCAAGGCCACTCCCAAGCTGGTCCCGCACTTCCCTTGGGCTTGTCCCCTTCACCCTTATGTGTACATACATACACACACACACACACACACACACACACACTCACACCTGACTTTTAACTCTAATTGTACACAACTACTTATAATCTCCGAACATGTCCAGCCAGTTTAAGACTTTGTGTCTTGGAATGCTTCTCCCCTGCTTTTATCCTCTTTACTCCTAACCCCAGCCTTGGGGACACCTCCTTGGGGACCACTTCTATGAGGTCAGCCCTGCCCTCTCTCTCACCCCTGTCTGGACCAGAGAGCCTCCTCTGTGTCCTGAGTGCTTGTGTCTTTCCTCTCCATGCCGTGCTGGGACAGTGGATATTCTCTCTCCTGTTAGACCATGAGCATGGTCAAGGTGTGCCTTGTCTGCCTCTGCCCCTAACAGTGTGTGAGACACACACCAAATATTCAGTGTGGATCTGGTAAAGGGATGCAGGAACGAATGGATGAGTTATGAGCAGTATGCTGATATGAGACGAGACCTCATCTTTCACAGCCTCACTGGTGTCCAGAGTCAGTTTCTCGAAGTATGGTCTTCAGATGACCCGCATCAGAATCATCCAGGCTGCTTATTAAAATGCAGATTCCAGGTCCCACTCAGTACCTGCTGCCCCAGAACATCTGGGAATGTGGCCTGGGAATATGAACTTGAGCAAGCTGCCCAGGTGATTCTCATTCATTCTCTTTGAATAGATGCCTGAGATCCCCAAGTCCAGGTTTTACGATTTCCAGAGCTGCCCTGCCTAGAAATGCGCTCCAGTTTCAGACAGTCGCCAATGAGCGATCCTTAGTAAATGCAGCTTCCCTAGACTCTGTGTTTTGAGAAGTCCTCGGTATGGTTCACTTATGCTGGTGCCATCTCTATCCTTCCCATCTGGTCTCTTCTGAGCCCGCCGTGAGAGGCTGGGAGGCTCGGCTGCTTGCAGGCTTGTCTGCGGAAGTGGCACATGTGGACAGGCAGGGGGCATCCCCGCTCCTTGACTCCCCTGAAAAGATGAGCTGCTGTAGCAGACCCATGCTTTCTATTTCTTCTCAGATTTGCCCAATTGATAGAAAAATAGGATCTCTTTGTTGTTTCATGATACATTTTTGATCACTAAGATGACTAAATGCTCCATTTAAAAGTGATCAAGATGCCAGAGTTCACAGGTAGCCAACATAAATGGAATTTATATAATCTCTCTCCTTATTATACTTAACTTTTTTATGGCAATTGGTACATTTTTGAAAAATTAGAATACTTATTCCATATGCCAGTAGAACAGAATGCATTGACAGCAGGGTCTAGGCAAGCAGAAGATGTACGAAAGAGTCATGTGATCCATGTTGAGCGGGGCTAAAGCTTTATTTGCAATAGATCTTGCACCAAATATAAGGAAATGTACACAGTACCTCTGTTCTGGGTTTCTCATTGGATGGCTCCGCATCTCACTTTTTCTGCCCATCAAATTAGGGCATTACCCTAACTTCAGACTAATAATGCTAGAAGAACTTCAGAAGGTCTCCAGCCGACCTTCCCCTTTTGCAGATGTGCACACTGAAGCCTGACTCTAGAGAGCATGCTGGTAAGCGGCTGCCGTGAAATGCCCCAGCAAATTGTTGCCCCTGTAACTTCAGCTCTGGGATTTTTGGATTTCCAGCCAACCTGTTCCGTATCGTACACGGGGCCAGGTGTGGCCTTATACTCAGTGATCCACCTGCCAGGCGTGATGATACCTCATCTAGCCGACCTCAAAACAATTCTACTTCTGAAGCAGAAGTTCCTCTCTTTTTAAAGTGATCAATAGAATCACGGCATGAGGGATTTCTTAACCATGAGTAAACTTGGGAGGCAGCCCTCCCAGGGCTAATTTAAATGGAAGAGCAGGTAGGAGTTCACTTGGGTTCATTTTTTAGTTTTTAAAATGCCATTCTTTTCCAGCAGAATCAATTTTTAAGCTATTAACCCAGCTCTCACCAGACACTTTTCTTGTGGTTTGGTTTATTCTGGTTATTACTTAATTCTCCCCAAAGGAAAACACGAGGAGCTCATAGGAATGTGCTCCAGCCCCTGCTGTGGGCACCACAGAAGGTGGGTGAGGGTGGGGCTTCACAGGGAGGGGGAGGCTTGGAGGTACACAGGCTGTGGCTGGTGCCGGGGCTGTCTACGTCTCGCTGTGCGACCTTGAGGGTGAGGTCTCCTCTGTACAGAGGGATAAGAGGAAAAGTTTAAATGGGCTGGCTGTCACAACCTCCTGATGGTGCTGTTGGGATTGTAAGTTGGTGCCACCTTACAGAGAAGCAGTCCAGCAATAGAGGAAATTTTAAGTTACCCACACCCTTGATCTGCAGTCCGACTTCTAGGAATATGCCCTTCAACACACCATCCTGTGTGTTCCAAGTGACAGATGTCCAAGGGTGCTTGCCGCAGCATCGCTTGTAATGTCCAGACATTTGCAAACAGCCTGAATCCATAGGGGAATTGGTGAAATAAGTTCTAGTACATCTTTGCAAGGAAATACTCTGTACCTATTAATAAGAGTGAGGCCACTCTGTAAGAAGTGATTTGGAAGGATCTCCAAGGTGGGCCATTTAAAGGAAAAAACAAGATGAAGAACAGTGAGCATATGAATATGCTATTTGTATAATATAAGAAGGGTGTATAAACGTCTTAGGGATTCACTGAATCTCTTTGTGTGGCTACACTGTAGGAGAGGTCCAACTTTTCCCTACCCTCCTAGACTCTCCAGGTAGGCTGGAGAATTAAGTTGACAGAAGACAGACCAACAGGATCATACAGATTTTACTTGTATAGGTACGTGGGCGTCTTCACAGGAAAATGAAGAACCCAAAGGGGTTAGGCTTGAGTGCTTAAGTTGAACAAAGTACAGTAATTGTGAAAAAGTAACCAAAGTGTACAGGGAGGCGGAAGGGAGGTTTGTCCAACTGGGTTTATTTGTACAGTTTTCTCTAGGTCTGATCTCTCTGTCTCAGGTGCTGAGAATGTTCTTTTCCTCCTAATATAGGGAGGGCATTTTTCACCTGGGAGTTCTCCTGCTTCCCCCCCCCCCAAAAAATAAAATAAAATAAAGAGGGGGTAAACCAGAGTGTCCTTCCTGTACCTGCTGTTTTTTAAGTGTCCTTGACTCAAACTAGTCTGACAAAGTGGCATATTTTGGGGTGGCTTATCTGCTATCCTTCAGCACAATAAAGTGGTGATGGTGCTTGCCTCTGGGGAAGGCTTTCGGGGAGGCAGGAGGGCTCCACTCAATTGCCTAACTCCCAAAGTAGACGTAGACGTGTATCCCCAAGTGTTCCTGTTATTATTGTTATTATTGGTTTTGCAGTTTGTCTGGTAGCAGTTCTTGTTAATTCTACATCTTCTTGCTTAGATCCCCCACTTCTCTCCTTCCTCCCACTTGTCTCTGCCTCCATACTCCAAGCCATCTTTCTTCCAGTGGACCACAGAAATAGCCACATGACTGATCACGTTCCCTCCATTCTTGGCTCTCTCTGATCTACTCTGCACCCAGCAGCCAGCGTCCTCTTTCAGAAACGACCCCTCCCACAGCTTCCTGTTGCAATGAGCATAGAGCCCAATGGTCTCAGCAAGACATCCCAACCACCTCCCCACCCCCCCCCCGCCCCAGATCTAAGCACACCTACTTCTCAACTTCATCTCAGCTACTGGGACCTCTTTTCTGCTCCGCAGATCTGCCCTTCCTGCCTCTAGGCTCTGTATTGAATGTTCTTTTCCCCTCAAATGTTCTCTGAGTTTTCCATGGCTGCCCCATTTCCATCCATCAGGTCTTAGAGTTTGTCTAAAATTGTGTCCCCTCTAAGCTTCTGTCTTCCTTGTTGTGATCACCCTAGTTTTTCTCTCAGCACATATCACAATTTGTTACAGTTTATTGGTTGACATGCATCCTGACTATCCATCTTCTCCCCTGGGTTTTAAGCCCCATGAGGGTAAGATTCTTGTTCATCTTGTCCATCCCTCTATCTCTGAAGCCCAGCTCAGGGCCTGGCATGTAGTATGTGCTGAGTGCAAACTTTTAGACAGATGACTGTCGGGATCAATGAACGCGGTTGGAAATGAGTCCACGGTGAACTCTGGCTCTGCGGGGGGTGCGAGGGCTAGCTCCTCTGACAGGGTGGGTGCAGGAGGCGCCGGGGAGCCAACTGCCTGCAGGAGGCTTCGGTACCTAATACCAGGGCTCTTAGCTAGTCCTCACTTAGGAAAAATAGTTCAGAGAAAACTGTGGGCAATGCTTATCTTGGAACATAAAAAACCTTAGCAAATCTTCACTTTTCGGCCTTGGCCCTGACTTTGACTGATCCCATTTGGTGTACGAGTTGGAGAACTGGTATTCAAGGCCTGCTTTCCAGATTCCATCACTGTAGTCCCAGCATTGTTCCCAGCAGTGAGCAGGGAACTTCGCTTCAATCCCAGGCTCTGCCACTTACTAGGTGACTGATCTTTGGTAAGACTCTTATCTCTGGGACCTTTTGTTTTCCTCACCAGTAGTAAAACATCCCTTGCCTGATTGTAAGAATTATATTGGTTAGCATGTGTAAAATGTTTACAGTGGTTATATGTTAGATAGTTTAAAAAAAAAAAAATCAGGTCCTCTTTTGTGTAACTGGAATTAGCACAGAATTACCCTGAGAAAATGTTGGCCTTGGCCTTACTCTCGGTCCCTCTGGGTTCCCGTCATCTAGGATTCATTTATTCCCTCGCTTGTTCAGGGATTTATTCCATGTAAAGAACCCCTGAGTCCTTACTTCATGCAGAAATCCGGGTCATACCAAGACACAGGTCAGGCTCCCTGGGAAGCCAGCTTGGGCCGGAGATGTGCACGAGGGACATTCACCGGGAGTGACAGTCACAGGGTCGTGCAGAGGGAGAAGTGCAACTCTGACACAGTCTCAGCCAAGGTCCCAGGTGATTCCATGAGAGCTGGAAGTGTGGGGTGGGATTGAGGCACAGGATGACCCTTCCTACTCTGCAGGGACCGGTTGTTGGGTAGAGACTGCCACTAGGAAGGGGCGAGCCCTGTGGCCAGGCATTCTCTCTAGCACGGGTGATTGTGGAAAGCTGCCAGAATTTCCAGCTGCTGCGAGAATGAACCTGAGTCTGAAAGGAGGGGTCTGGGGGAGGCCATGCCTCCTCTATGTACACCTGGACTAGCTTTGGCCTTGCAGGGACCGCAGGGCCAGTGTCACACTTGTGGTTCTGGATAGACTTGTTCTAGTCCTGGTTCAGCCACTTAGCTGGCCCCCCGCCAGGCTCCATCACCTCTGTAATGGAGGGATGTCTGGTACCCCAAAAACCCTCCTTGCTGTTAACTACAGGTTGTGGAGGGGTTTAAAGTGAGAGGAAGATGGTCAATGTGCTCAATATAGCCATTAATACTCATCCACGTGTCTTGGTGGGGGTGGGGGTGGCCGTGGGTAATTCAAATAACAAAACAGCGTTTTTAGTGTAGAAGTGCCACTGAGACTGTGAAGAGCAGGGCAGCTCCCGGGCAGTGGCTCTGTCCCTCTAACAAGGCGCTGCTGTCACCTCCAGACCCTCAGCGGGCCACTGGTCGCTGTGCTCATGCCCTCCATAGGAATGCGGGGCGTGCCTCACCTGCACTTGGACTGACTCTGACGCTGTCTCCCTGCAGGTGACACAGAAGTACTCCCTGGTGATTGTGCAGGGCCATCTGCTCTCCGAAGGGGTCCTGCTCTTCGGCCACCAGCACTTCTACATCTGTGAGAACTTCACACTCTCTCCTCTGGGGGATGTCTACTGTACCCGCCACTGCTTATCCAAGTGAGTTCCCGACTTCTCCCAGCAGACTCTTCCCTGAGCCTCGACTTCCTTCTCGGCCACCCCCATTCCCCCCCC
>JAPYYM010002060.1:0-12719 GCA_028534135.1 Potos flavus
GGGGGGATGGAGGGGCAGAGGGAGAGGAAAAGAGAATCCGAACTAGATTCTCCGCTGAGTGCCTTGAGATCATGACCTGAGCCGAAATCAAGAGTCAGATACTCAACCAACTGAGCCACCTGGGTGCTGTCCCTCCTTTAGTATTTCTTATAGTGTAGGGTTGCTCATGATGAATTCTCTTAGGTTTTGTTTTGCTGAAGATATTTTTAATTTTGTCTTCATTCTTGAAGGATATTTTTGCTGAATATAGAATTCTGGGTTGTCAAAGAGTTTTTTTATTTTAGCACTTAAAAAATGCCCTTCTGTCTTTTGGATTCCATTATTTTTTATGAGAAGTCACCAATATTTTTTTGATTTTTTTCTTTTTTTCCTAATCACTTGAAAATGTAAAAAAACACTGCTAGGGCTGCTGTAAGAAAGTACTACAATCTGAGTGGCTTAAATAACAAATTTATTGCCTCACAATAGGCTAGTAGGCTAGAAGTCAGAAATCAAGGTATTGGCAGGGTTGGTTGCTTCTTAGAGAAGGATCTGTTCCAGCCTTTCTTACTGGCTTGCCAGTGGCCATCTTTCTGTCTTTGCATTGTCTTCTCTGGTTACATATCTGTCTTTGTGTACAGATTTCCCACTCATACTGGATTAGTGCCCACTGTCACTAACCTATTTTAACTTGATTACCTCTGTAAAGACCTTGTGTCCAAATTAGGTCACATTCTGAGATATTGGGTGTTATTAGGCCTTCAAAATATTTTCTTGTTTGGGGTCGGGGGCACGGTTCAATCCATAACATCATTCCTAGCTTTTGGCCATTAAAAATCAGGTGGGGTAGCCTGGACTTGGCCAGCTGGCTACATTTTGTTGCACTTGACTTATGTGATTGGAGCAGAGATGATGCCTGTAGGATTTACCAGCCCCCTGAACTTGCTAGGTCTATCTTTAGGTGAGATGGCTAATCTTGTGGACTCTGTAGATTCACTGGAAGAACAGTCATTAGTTTCATCTTTGAATATGAGGGACAACGGTTTATATTGATTTACCAGAAATATTTAGATTTCATGTTAAAATAACCATTATTCTATTTTTTAAAAATATTTTATTTATTTGACAGAGAGAGAGATTACAAGTAGGCAGAGAGGCAGGCAGAGGTGGGGGGAAGCAGGCTCCCCACTGAGCAGAGAACCCGATGCGGGGCTCAATTCCAGGACCCTGAGATCATGACCTGAGCCGAAGGCAGAGGCTTAACCCACTGAGCCACCCAGGCGCCCCACCATTATTCTATTTTTAATTTTAGAAAGAATAGACACCCCTCCCTTCATTCCAGCCTTATTGGAGATGTTCCTGGGAGGTGGGTTAGACTTATAATATTACAATGTAGTAAGATCTGGCTTAGAATAGTGATTTGAAATAGTTGCTCTGTGTTGTGTGGGTGCTTTTAAGGCTTTCATAAACATTTATTAAGAATTTTATTTTGGTGATGTCTGGGTGGCTCGTTAAGCGTCTTGCCTTCAGCTCAGGTCGTGATCATGGGGTCCTCGGATCAAGTTCCGCATCGGGCTCCCTGCTGTGCGGGAAGCCTGCTTCTCCCTCTCCCACTCCCTCTCCTTGTGTTCCCTCTCTGTCAAATAAATAAGTGAAAATCTTAAAAAAAATTTTTTTTTTATTTTGGGGGCACCTGGGTGGCTCAGTTGGTTAAGTGTCTGCCTTTGGCTTGGGTCATGATCCCAGAGACCTCGGATCCAGCCTCCCGTCCCCCACCAGGCTCTCTGCTCAGTAGGGAGCCTATTGCTTCCTCTCCCTCTGTGTCCCCTCCCACGCCCACTTGTGCTCTCTCTGTATCTCAAATAAATAAATAAAAAAAATCTTAAAAAGAAAGAATTTTATTTTAGGAGTGCCTGGCTAGCTCATTCAGAGGAACTTATGACTCTTCATCTCAGGGTTGTGAGCTTGAGCCCCATTGGATGTAGAGATTACTTAAAAAAATCTTTAAAAGAATTTTATTTTAAAAGTAAACTCAGTTTTAATATATTAGCAACTACGAATGTATTGTTGCTATTACAGTGTCATTTTTGTGCAGATCTCAAAATTTGTTTTTTTTCTTTTTGCCATCTGTTTAAAGAGCATCCCAGAGCTCTGAGGTAACCTGTTTAAAATAACAGTCAATCTGTTACTGTTAGCAATATATATGTGTGAATCAGGATTTTCTTGGATTTCCATCTATATGTCAGTTCCTGTTTGTATAATATTTACTTTGCATTTATGGTTCTTATTCATAACCCTTGATTTCAGTATATATTAAATTAACCTTGTATTTTTGGTAATTGACTTTATGTGTAAGGCTTTACATTTGAACTTTGAAAATATATTTACTGTAGAACACTTTTTTTCAGTTTTACATTCATGTTGCCTGTAAGGTTTCATTTGAAAGGAAGTTTTTTACTACTTGAAAATTTGGGAAATTGCTCCTTTTGCATATGTAAACTTAATAGGAAAAGGTGAGGAAGGAGATAAAGGGTATTGGTTTTTTAAAATCGTGTTGATATACTGATGGGGAATGCACAGCAGAAATGAAATCAGCTTACTAGTTATCCCATTTTTGTTTCTTATTTTACTGTCAACTTTTAGAGTCTTATGGGTGCTTTGTTTCTACCTTCAACTTCAGTAGATATACCATTCTTTATTATTTCTTAGTAATAAATTAAGTAGAGTTACTGGTAGCTCCTGAATAGGTGAAAGAACTTCTTGTTTGTGTTATTGGTAAGAGAAGGCATCTCTGTCAGCATTATAGCAAAACAAGTAAGTCTAGAAAGGGTTTAAAATAGACACTTTGACAGTGCTGATAATGTATGGAAGAAAATACAGAAAAGGAAGCATCCTGTCCCTATTGTATATTAAAAGCTGTGTTTTTGGAAAATATTCTTTTGTGCAGCAGTTCTTATATCTGTTCATGTAGTTGAAATGATCTGTGGTTCTTTTGAGTAGGTAATGAGATAGTCAGTTTTAATTCTGGTCAATCATACCAACCCCTAAAGAACTGTAAAGAACAACAGTACAACAGTCAGTTATGGTGTTTGTCTTAATGTTGTTTAATGTAGAGGCAGAGGGCATTTTGGAGTGTGGTAGAAAGAGCAGTGAGCATCTTATGCACATAATGATGTGAGGAGATTATTGTGTAGAGCTGTGTGTCCCTTTTGGCTTGGAATGGGACGGTCATTGCATCTTCTTTTTGTCTTGTTTCTGAGCTTAAAATATACCTACATAGGAGTTGACTTATTGAAATTAGTTATTTTAGATGTCTAGTTATTTTTTATGCATATTTATTAAATTCTTTGCTTTGAAAGTATTCCTGCTCCATTGTGGAAACTCTAGAAAAGTATTAATTAATTCTGTGCCTGCAGCAATCATTTCCTTGAGTGACACATGGATCCTGGGTTTTAATGTTTGTATATTTATGCAAGCACTTTATGTATGCACATAAAAGAGGACTGGAGAATTTTGTATAAGTGTTCAATAATATATTTTAAAGACAGTTTTTAAAACGTTTATTTTAAAATTTATTTTTAGTAATTTCTACACCTAACGTAGAGCTCGAACTCATGACCTTGAGTTCCAGAATCCGTTGTACTACCGACTGAGCCAGCCAGGTGCCCCATTAGACATTCTTGATAATGTGTCATCATTTCTTCAGTGGGAATAAAGTGGTGATTTTCATTGTTTATCCTGAAGATGGGCAAATCATATCACTTCTCATTTGGAAGCATTTCTTCCTTTGGTATATTCCTTATGTTTGTGAGGGGAAAATTTCTCAGTATAGCATTCTCCATTGTTATTCTGCAGATATTTAATACGACTCTCAGATTACCATGGAAATTCATTATTTCCTTGGTTCTTGATTGTGTAGATTTTTTTTTTTTTTAAGATTTTATTTATTTATTTGTCAGAGATCACAAGTAGGCAGAGAGGCAGGCAGAGAGAGAGGGGGAAGCAGGCTCCCTGCTGAGCAAGGAGCCCGATGTGGGACTCCATCCCGGGAACCTGGGATCATGACCCGAGCCGAAGGCAGCTGCTTAACCAACTGAGCCACCCAGGCGTCCCGATTGTGTAGATTTTCTTGAAACTGGAGAAATAAGAGAAAGGAAGCGACTTCAGGCTGTTAAGTTGGGAATTAGTTTACTTTCTGAAAAGGATTTGTACTGATTGGTTAGGTTTGTCAGAGTGGCAAGGAAGAAATACTTGATAATCACAGAGATGGAGTGAGAGGTATAAAGGGAAATTTGTCTCATTCACTGCATAGGTAGTACTCAATCTCCAGTTTTCCTGATGAGGTTCTTAAATAGCTAGGAAAGTGTCTCACATTTTGCTTCAGGAGTACTAACTGCTCCAGATAACCCTTTCTCAACTCTTTGAACTAATCCTATAGACAGGGCTTGATTGGATTGATTTAGCATTTTTGAGCCTGGAGCAGGCATCCTTGGTCACAGTTGGGAGTTGGGAACTTCAGAGAGAATCCCATCATGCCCAGCCCTTGTATGGTTGACTACCAGCCTGAAGAACTTTTCTTCATTCGAACCCCTGTGACCTTTGTATTCCTAACAAAGTACACCTTGGCAGAATTACAAGGGGGAGTGGGATAGTATGGCAAAGAGAACAGGTTGGGGCCAGTTTGCTCAAAATTATCTTTGTGTGTATAGGATGTTTCATAGATCTTTGATGGCACAGAAACAGGCTTCTGCTCTACCTCTAATTATCATTTCAAATGCAGAAGAGGTTTTTTGAGGGGAGGTGCAGGTGGTGGGATTGATTTTAGAAAGTGGGAGGATTGGCTGGAACCACCTTTATTATCTTTGATACCCTCACGGATTTGCATACTAGGGGTGATGATTTCTTGTGGCTATTAAAAGGAATTTTTTTCTGTGTGTAACTAACAAATATATAGGTATATGCATGTACCAGAACCCAACTAAATGAATTAACTGCATAATCAACGGTACTTAAGTGTATGGGTCTGAAGCTTTGTTTTGCCTGTTTTTAGTGAATGTTTTAAGAGTATTCAAATAGGGGTGCCTGGGTGGCTGAGTGGGTTAAAGCCTCTGCCTTCGGCCCAGGTCATGATCTCAGGGTCCTGGGATCGAGCCCCGCATCGGGCTCTCTGCTCAGCGGGGAGCCTGCTTCCCCCTCTCTCTCTGCCTGCCTCTCTGCCTTCTTGTGATCTCTGTCAAAAAAATAAATAAAATCTTAAAAAAAGAAAAGAGTATTCAAATAACTAAATGAAGTAGGTGAATGAACATGCTTTTTATCTTAATATGGATGATAGTAAATTCATTATTGGTAGAACACATTATTTATATAGATGTATATAGATCCTTTAAGAATGTGAGTTTGGGTATGAAAACTAAAAAGCACGTATAACCAGATATCTTTGATATTTAATTCTTTTGAACTAAAAATTTTATTATTTTTAGGATAGCCGTAGGTGTCAGTTTAAAACTTTTTGAGAGAGTTGTGTAGTAGGCTATGCATGGGGACAGACCATTACTGCTAGCTGCCTGGCTGTATTTTAAGGATAAAAAGCAAAATCTTTGCATGTGATATTTTGTATATTGGACTTAAAAAAATCCACAAGCTTTTAGAAGTTGTGAATATATGGGTCATTTTTGTTCAGATAAGAGGTCAGTAAAGCATTTACTAACATGAAATGTTTTTCTTTTCCTCTTTCTTGGTATTAAAGGTGAATGGACGAAATAGCCATTAAAGGATTTAATTTAAAAAAATGCAGCAACAAAACCCACACACTCTGGCTGTCCATGTTACTTTAAGCTTCATATTTCAAAACTATATTCACAGCTTTAGAAATAAACTCTCCAGTAGCCGAATGGTTTTAACCAGTGCTTTTCTTCTTTACTTTATCCTATTGTGTCAGCAGGGATGCCGCAGCAATTCTTTTTGATCTAAAAACTACTTTGTTGTGGAACTGAAAAAGAAAAATGTTCTAATCTCCTGCTAAAATTTTACCTGACAGTGAGGTCAGTCAGACAATGGAATAACTTGCTAAGGGAGTTCAGTGAGAATCTTTTCACTAGAGATGTTCTGGAGTTGACTTGAATGAGCTACTTGGAATTGAAGATCAAGCTGGAAAAATTTTCTAGGATGAGTTACCTCCTCTGAACTAAAAAATTTAAAAGGAATTAAAATGTCTGTATTACAGGTTTTGAGAAAATATTGCCTAAAATCATTGATTCAGAGTTTAGTTTTTCAGGTATGTTTTGTTCTTTATAAATATCTTCCACGAAGTATATATTTAATAATGAAAGCTTTTTTTAAAACTGTGTAGTTCTAGATAATAAATTACTGTTCCCTCATATGTGTTTTGAAAAGTTCGTTATTAGATACCCCGCTCTTGTATGTTAGTGCATCATAGAGGAGTCTGTAAGGGAAGCCTGGGATTATGATGGCCTTTAAATTGAAGAGCTGTGGGTGGTTGGCCAGATTGTCAGGGTCATTATTAATGTCCTCTTAAGTCACGCCAGAGATCTAGATTTGATTGCCTGTTATACCTTTCTGTTTAGGCCAGGGAGAGAGAGGATTGTTGGTAGTGGGAGGCTGTTAGCTCTGGGGCAGGACTAAATCTTTATCCCTCCACAGGTTCCCCTTTCAATAATTAGAAGACAGCTGCGCTGCTGGGGCTTTGTTGTTTTCAGATCTCCTCAGCTAAAAGGTACCTGCTATACAGGGTTTTGAACATAGCAATAGACTACTAAGTGGTAAAAACAAGGATTTTAAGTCTTTGGAACCTTTATAGAAATTTTTTGTTCCTGGCTGCTTAAGGTGTGAATAGAAAGATTTGGTGTTGAGAGAGCAAGGACTGCAGGGATGGGGGTTGAGGCAGGAGTGGAGTTGAAGACTGTTTGTATTTAGAATTTCAACAAATGTGCTTAAAAAAATTATTCCTCTGGGTGATAGTATATGGTTAAAAATTATAAGAAGTTCAAAAAGATCCCCATATAATTACATGAGGACTACAAGTCACTGGGGTACAGGGCTTAGCAAGTGGTCTGCATCAGGACAGTCTTGTTCTTTTTACTCTTAATAGCCAATTTAATTTCACTGGTGTTGCAGCAGAATGTCCCCAATGTTGAATTTTCCAGTTTCTCTAAAGCATGGTCATTGTAGAGATAGCTGTGACATTGGGGCGCTTTTCAGTGACAGGGCAGTTGTGTGGTTAGGTCCCTGGATATGGGGCTGGTGGGAGGGGATTTTACTTTAGGGCCAATGTTAACAAAAATATTACTCTTTGTGTCTGTCATTAAAGTAATCCAACTGCTTCTGAAATAGAAAGGACCGACAATGGCCTTGGGTTTAATAATGCTGAATTAAGTAAAAATGTTTAAAGTTGTTCAGACTAGCAGTGGTTTCTTGTTTCCTCTCTTACAATATGGAGTGGCCAGTAAGCACTTAACCTTAGGCTCTTCAGGTTCTG
This sequence comes from Potos flavus, assembly GCA_028534135.1. NCBI lineage: Eukaryota > Metazoa > Chordata > Mammalia > Carnivora > Procyonidae > Potos > Potos flavus. The sequence continues at coordinate 7,475 of JAPYYM010002060.1, forward strand.
TTTATTGGTGAGGTGGGAAGGGTGGGGGTTGATGTGCAGTGATCACACCAGAAGCATGATATAGCCTTTCCCTTCGCCCAAGGATGGGATACATGTTAAAAGGTCGGGGCTCTCAGGCCTTGGGTTCCTCTGATGCCTGAATGAAGCATTGCATTCTAACGTATGTTTTGCAATTCCTAGGGGTCAGTCCCTGCTGCTATACTTGTCCACTGGAGGAGAAATGCAGAAATGAGTGTAACTCCTATGTAATCCAGAGACCCTTAACCTCACTGGTCTGTGCACCAGCCCCATCCTCATTTGTTTAGCATGGAGAGTTTATTTTTACGCTCCTTTTTGACATTAGAGATGAGGGCCAGGACTAGATCAGCCCAGTTCTTGGGCTGGACTTTATACAAAGATGAAGAACAGGAGGAGAGCCTGCCTGGCTTAGTTGGTAGAGCATGCGACTCTTGATCTTGGGGTTGTGAGCTTGAGCCCCACGTTGGATGTAGAGAATAGGTAAAAATAATAAAATTTTATAAAAAAATAAAAGTGTTGTCACTTAAAAAAAAATAGGAAGAACAAGAAGTAGTTAGCCAGTTCTTTTGGGATTTCTTAGCAGAAATCCCCTGTGTCTCTTTATATTTGTTCATTGTGGGACTCGGGGAAATTTTTTCCCCCCATAAACATTTACTTCTGCTCAGGACATTTCAGTGGTATTTTTTTTTAATTTAAATTTTATTTTTTAAAAGATTTTATTTATTTGACAGAAGGAGAGAGAGAGAGCAGAAGCAGGAGGAGCAGGAGAGGGAGAAGTAGGCTCCCTGCTCAGCAGGGAGCTCGATGTGGTGCTCAATCCCAGGACCGTGGGATCATGACCCTAGCTGAAGGCAGACACTTAACTGACTGAGCCACTCAGGTGCCCCTTTGGTTTTTTTAATGGTGGTTTTATTAAAGATTGTTTGTTTTTTGTTTTTTTAATTGTCAGAGAGAAAGCCCACTCAAGCGAGCACATAAGGAGGAAGGCAGGCAGAGGGAGGAGCAGGCTCCCTGCTGAGCAAGGAGCCAACCCTAGGACTTGATCCCAGAACACATGCCTTCCCCCCCTCCTGCCATCATGACCTGGGCTGAAGGCAGATGCTTAACTATCTGAGCCACCCAGGGGTCCCTCAGTAGTTGTTTAATGTTTCACTAGCACTACCCAGTCAATGCTTATATTTAAAACATATTACAGTCCCAGTTAATAAATCAATAATGTGAGTCACAAATTGTCTAAGTAGTGGACAAAAGCATGTCTGGAGGGTGAATGCATGGTAGGGTAATTTTATCCCATTGTATCAGCGGTATTTTTTGTCACGTGAAGAGAATTGGATTTTTCTGTTCTTAATTTTTCTATCTCCCCACCCCTTCCCTATCTTTTTTTTTTTTTTTTCCTGTTGACAGTATGGAAAATACTCAGATTACAAATGAGTTTAGTTTATCAAATGTTCTTAAATAGTTAAGTCTTTAGAAATCTATCCCGTAAGAGGGGGGCGCCTGGATGGCTCAGTTGGTTAAGCATCTGCCTTCTGCTTAGGTCATAATCTCAGGGTTCTGGGATAGAACCCTGTCTTGGGTTCTGAGATCAGCGGGGAGTCTGCTTGTCTCTCTCCCTTTGCCCCTCCCCCTGTACGTGTGCATGTGCATGGACGCGCGCACTCTGTCTCTCTCTCAAATAAATAAATAAATAAAACCTAAAAAAAAACCCCACAAAAAACAAAAAAACTATCCCATGGGACGCCTAATGGCTCAGATGGTTAATTGTCTGCTTTCAGCTCAGGTCATGATTCCAGGTGCATGCGCACCCCCCCTCCCCATCGGGCTCCCTGATAGTGCAGAGCCTGCTTATCCCTTCTCCCCCTGCCATTCCCTCTGCTATGCTCTTTGGCTCTCGCTCTGTCTGTCAAAAAAATAAATAAAATCTAACCTAAATGGTATATCCCTTTTATTGTCTACTTTCCCTATCCCACCCACCCAGGTAATTCTTGATGTTCTGGAGGTTTTCCAGGCCTGGGAACCCTTAGCTAGAGGTTCAAACGTTATAGTCAGTCATCGTGAAGAAAATTTGGATGACCCCAGAGTTCCAGGGCCTTAAGAACTTGTGTGGGTAGAAGGATGTCTAGAGTTTTGGTATATGTGTATGTAGCTTTTGTAATAGAGGTTAATTTTGAATCTGATCACATAAAAGTGGAAGGTTGTTTGGTATGATTTTGATATTCTTAGGACCAATCAGGGCTTCACAGGTGGTTGAAAATGAAGTATGTCTTGATTCACAAAAGTATCGCATAGAGTAAAGTTTCATATCCTTTGAGAGATTGCTAGAATAAAATTCCAGTGTGGCCTCAGGGTGTAGATCAAGATACGGGTGAAAGTCTCTCATTTGTACCATTTATGTGCTACTCTAAATATTAATCGAGGAAGGCAAGATTATCAACAAGCCAATTAGATAGTAGAGTCATTCCAGTATGCAGTGATGTCACTCAGCATTTTCCCAAGAGATGCGAATGGAGAAAAAAAGTTATCAGTGGGTTCCTCAAGCTGCTGTTGCATGGAGAACATTTATTATGGCTCATTCACTTCAGCTCTTCCAGATAGATAGTAGTAGTTTCCAGATCCACTCGTGAATTTTTGGGAAGGAATTTTGACTACATTTTTTTTCCCCCTTACCTTCAGATTCCATTTCGGGGATACAAGTAAATCTTCGTTTTTATAAGCCTTCTACCTTTTTTTTTTTTTTTAAAGATTGTATTTATTTATTTGACAGAGGGAGAGAGATCACAAGTAGGCAGAGGGGCAGGCAGAGAGAGAGGGGGAAGCAGGCTCCCTGCTGAGCAGAGAGCCTGATGCGGGGCCTCGATCCCAGGACCCTGAGATCATGACCTGAGCCGAAGGCAGAGGCTTAACCCACTGAGCCACCCAGATGCGCCCCCCCCCTTTTTTAAAAGATTTTATTTATTTGAGAGAGAGTTAGAGAGAGCACGGGGATGGTGGGGAGGGGCAGAGGGAGAGGGAGAAGCCAGCTCCCTCCTGAGCAGGGAACCAGATGTGGGACGCTATCTCAGGACTCCTGAGATCATGACCTGAGCCAAACACAGCCGCTTAACTGACTGAGCCACCCAGGCGCCCCTTTACAAGCCTTCTAAAACAGATATACACACAGTTGTTTTTCAGAATTCTTGCTTTGAGCTTCTTTAGTTATTCCAACAGTGCCATCATTGCTCAGAATGTCTTGGTGTCTCTTTCTTGGATTGGTCTTCAGGTACTGAGAAACATTGCTCCACTGCTCTTTATGGTAGCCTATCATTTCTTGGAGCTTGGATAGGTCTTTGAGGGATGGGCTATGATAACAAATGTTTGAGAGACAAGATTGGAAAGAAAGAGTTGATGACCATCAAGTTGAATACTTAAGTTTTCTATTGAAGTGACTAGAACAATGAAAGAAACCAGAGGTGTGTCCAGGGACTTAGCAGCCACAGGACTTGGCCTGACCTTGGTTTCCTTATTTCTAAAACCAAGAGCATATCACCTTGCAGGATTGGTATGAGAATAAGTGAAGAGTCTCGGTGTTTGGTTTGCAGTTGGCCTTCACATATATTAATTCCTTCTTATGGTTTTTATAAGTGTAGCTCTGAAGACAGTTTTGAAGAATTCTAACATTGTTTTTGAGTAACTGCTTCAGTGTTTAGAACAACTTCCTTGATATTCTTGAAAAGACAGCACTTAATTGGTCATAGGGTTTATTTGTTTAAAAAAAGGGGGGGAGTATATAATTCTGAGCAGAAGCAACTGAGCAAATGCTTTGTTTTGTTTGTCTTTTTTTAAAGACTTTTTTTTTTAGAGCAGTTTTAAGTTCAGCACACTTTTGATCATTAAAGCCATTACCTTAAAAAAAAACAAAAGATGGCTTAGTGTACATGATATGAATATCCATGTATGTTAACAAGTAAGAATTTCATGTTATGGATGTTACAATAGAGAAGTTCTTGGTTGTACGTCATGCTTCTGTTCTTTAATCTGGTAACTTAATTAATGAAAATTATAAAGTATAAAGAGTGTTCTAATGAGGTAGGAAGTGCGGTGATATGGTAAAAACAAGCCTCTTTTCTTTTAAATGTCATTCGAGGTATAAATTCTGTTCTTGGATTTGGAAGCAGTGAAATTGCAGAGTAATGGCAGTAATTCTCATAAAAGTACATGAGAGCTGCGTCTCAGTTTAAAAGAAATGCATTTATTATTTTTGGCATGTATAAGAATTTTATATTACATATGTAATCATAACTTTTTCTTCTTTAAATATCATTAGTACTTTTGTTCAACTAAAGCATTTGCTTTATATCAGGATTATATAATAATATATATCTTTTAAACATGTTAAGTAACCTTAATGTATATTTACAAGAAAAGACCTAATCAAATTGGGACTTTCTGGTGTTGGGAATAAACTTAGGGTAAAAAGAAAAAACTCATCTTAAATTGTATTTCTTGATGACCGAATCTTACCTGTGGAGTATTTCAAGTCCAAGGCAATTTAAATATAAAATTGCTTTTTAGTTTTGCTTCTAATTGGATTGGAGAACTTTATTTGGTGTAAGATGCAGATTTCATAAGTATACCATACATACATTTGTGGCCAAAAAATAGGGTTTACTTGTTTAGTAGTAAAGCATTTAATCAGCGAGAGCGACTCTTATTGGGCAGTTAAGTGGTTTGTTAACTATACTCCAACTATAGCTCTTAAACTACTGATTACAGAATGTGGATTATTCCTTGAGAAAATCAGTGTATAGCTTTTAAATGGTCTTTGCAAACAGATTTGTAAAGTCATGCTAAATTCAGGTGCAGTTGGGCTTTTTCATTGTGTTGAGATTTCTCCGTGTATGTTCTTGTTATGCCCAGATTTTTAGATCCCCAAAGACCACCAGGGAGCCGAGTCCGATGCAAGAGCAAAGAGCCTTTATTCAAGCTAGCTTGGGCTCCCTGCTCTCCACCCCACCGGTGCAGCAGCGTGAAGGAGAACAAAAGAGCCTCGTTTTCAGAAAGCGCAACAGTTTTATGGGAGTTTTCGGCCAATGAAATTGTAACATGCACATAGAAAGTAGCAAGGTGATATCTGGCCATACACAGAGGGCCAATTGAGTTTCTTTTTACCCTATATGGTGCGCGGGGTCGGTGGGTTCCGCATTCCTATTCCCGGACTTAACCACCTCGGGGGGGGGGGGGTGCGGTG
>JAPYYM010002061.1:0-12719 GCA_028534135.1 Potos flavus
TATTGTTCATCTGTATGTCTTCTTTGGAAAAAATGTCTATTCATGTATTTGTCCATTTTTTAATGGGATTATTTGCATTTAGGGTGTTGAGTTTTATAAGTTGTTTACATATTTTGGATACTAATCCTTTATCAGAGTTGTCATTTACAAATACCTTCTCCCATTCCATAGATTGCCTTTTAGTTTTGTTGAGTGTTTCCTTTGCTGTGCACCTTTTATTTTGATGAAGTTCCAATAGTTTATTTTTGCTTTTGTTTCCCTTGCCTCAGGAGACATATTTAGTAAGAAGTTGCTACAGCTGATGTCAAAGAGATTGCTACCTGTGTTCTCCAGGATTTTAATAGATTCCTGTCTCACATTTACATCTTTCAACCATCTTGAATTTATTTTGTGTGTGTGTGTGTGTGTGTGTGTGTGTGTGTGTGTGTGTGTGTGTGTGGTATATCAGAATGCCCCAGTTTCATTCTTCTACATGTTGCTGTCCAGTTTTCCCAATGATTTGTTGAAGTGACTGTTTCCCATTGGATATTGTTTCCTGCTCTGTCAGATATTAATTGCCATATGCTTATGGGTTCATTTACTGGTTTCCATTCTGTTCCACTGATCCATGTGTTTGTTTTTGTGCCAGTACTATACTGTCTTAATCACAATGGCTTTGTATTATAACTTGAAGTCTGGAATTGTGATGCCTCCAGTTTTGCATTTCTTTTTCAAGATTGCTTTGTCTATTCTTGATTTCATAAAAACAATAGGATTGTTTATTCTAGTTTTCCGAAAAATGTTGGTGGTATTTTGGTAGGGATTACATTAAGTATGTAGATTGCTTTGGGTAATATAGACGTTTTAACAATATTTTCCTACAATCCATGAACATGGAACATTTTTCTATTTCTTTATGTCATCTTCAGTTTCTTTTATCTGCATTTTATAGTTTTCAGAGTATAAGCCTTCTATCGTTTTGGATACATTCATACCTAGGTATCATGGTTTGGAGGGCAATTTTAATTGTGATTTTTTTACTTGATTTCTCTTTCTGCTGGCTCATTATTTTTGTATAGAAGTGCAACAGATTTTTGTGTGTTGATTTTGTATCCTGGGACATTAATGATTTTCTGTATCAGTTCTAGCAATTTTTTGGTGGTCTTTCAGATTTTCTACAGAGAGTTTTTTTTTTAAAGATTTTTTAAATTTATTTATTTTTCAGAGAGAGGGAGAGAGAGAGCGCACAAGCAGGCAGAGTGGCAGGCAGAGGCAGAGGGAGATGCAGGCTCCCTGCTGAGCAAGGAGCCCGATGTGGGACTCGATCCCAGGACTGTGGGATCATGACCTGAGCTGAAGGCAGCTGCTTAACCAACTGAGCCACCCAGGCGTCCCATACAGAGAGTTTCATACTGTCTGCAAATCATGAACATTTGTCTTCTTTGCCAATTCAGGTGTCTTGTATTTCTTTTTTGTTGTCTGATTGGTGAGGCTAGGATTTCCATTATTATCTTAAATAATAGTGGTGAGAGTGGATATCCCTGCCTTCTTCCTCACTGTAGAGGAGCAGCTGTCTGTTTTTCCTCATTGAGGATGATATTAGCTGTGCAATTTCCAAAAATGGCCTTTATGATATTGAGGTATATTCCCTCTATCCCACACTGCAGAGAGTTTATATCATGAATGGATGTTGTACTTTGTCAAATGCTTCTTCTGCATCTGTTGAGAGGATTATATGTGTTTTTTTATCCTTCTTTTATTAATATGGTGTTTCACGTCAATTGAGTCGTGAATATGGAATGGCACCTGCACCCCATTCATGGCTTAGTAGCATGTTTTTTGTTTTTGTTTTTGTTTTTCTTAAGATTTTATTTATTTATTTGACAGAGAGGGAGAGTGAGCACAATCAGGGGGAGCTGCAGAGGGAGAGGGAGAAGCAGGCTCCTCACAGAGCAGGGAGCCAGACAAGGAGCTGAAAGTAGATGCTAAACTGACTGAGCCACCCAGGTGCCCCTGTAGTATGCTTTTTAACCTCCACATATACGTGTTTTTTCCAATTTTTTTTTCCTAGTGGCTGACTTCTGGTTTCATAGCATGTGGTCAGAATGTTACATGGTAAGATTTCAATATTTTATATTTGTTGAGGTCATTTTTGTGACTTAATATGGAATATATTGTGGAGAATGTTCCACGTGCACTTGAAAAGAATCTGTATTCTGCTGTTTTAGGATGGAATGCTCCGAATATATCTGTTAAGTCCATCTGGTCCAGTATGTCATTTAAGGCCATTCTTTCCTTGTGGGTTTTTTGTTTAGATGATCTATCCATTGATGTAATTGGGACATTAAAATCCTCTACTATTATTTTGTTATTATCAAGTAGTCCCTTTAGGTTTGTTATAAATTGTTTTATATATTCAGGTGCTCCTATGTTGGGGTCATAAACATTTCTAATGAGATCTTGTAGGATTGTCCCTTTTATGATTATGCAGTACCCTTCTTTGTCTCTTTTTAGAGTCTTTTTTTGAAAGTCTAGTTTTCCAATATAAGTATTGCTACTCCAGCTTTTTTTAACGTCAGTTTGCATGACAAATATTTCTCCATCCTCTCACTTTGAATAAGCAGGTATATTTAGGTCTAAAAGGAGTCTCTTTTAGGCATGATATAAATGGGTCTTGATTTTATGTCCATTCTGACAACCTATGTCTTTGGATTGGAGAATTTAATCCATTAACATTCTGAGTAATTACTTATAGATATGTATTTGTTGCCATTTTATTACTTGTCATGTCATTGTTTCTGGAGTTTTTCTCAGATCTTTCTTGTCTTTGTCACTTTTGGTTTCTCCTTTGTACTCAAAGGGTTCCTTCTAATATTTCTTGTAAGGCCGGTGTAGTGGAAACGAACTCCCATAGTTTTTGTTTCTCTTGGAGACTCTGCAACTTTCCTATGTTCAATTATAACCTTGCTGTATAGAATATTCTTGGTTGCAGATTTTTCCCATTCAGAACTTTAATACATCATCCCACTCCATTGTGTCTTGCCAAGTTTCTCTTGAGAAATCTCCTGATAGCCTCACGAATTTTTCCTTATAATTTAAGGACTTCTTTTGTCTTGCTGCTTTTGTCTTGCTGTCTTTTCTCTTTATCACTATATTTTGCAAATTTAATTACAATATGTCTTGGTTTGGCCTGTTTTTGTTGATTTTGATGGGAGTTAGTTCTCTGTGCCTTCTGTATCTGGATGTCTGTTTCCTTCCCCAGATAAGGGAAGTTTTTAGCTATTCTTTCATCAAATAAATTTTCTGCCCCCTTTTCTATCTTCTCTTCTCCTGAGACTCCTATTGTATGAATGTTATTAAATTTGGTGGAGTCAATGAGATCCCTATGCCTATTCTCATGTTCCATAGTTCTTCTTTCTCTCTCTTGTTCAGCTTCATTATTATGCATTATTTTATCTTCTAGGTCACTAATTCTTTCCTCAAATTCCTCCAGCCTGCTGTTCATCAAATCAGTTTCCAATGTCTTTTATTGCATTCTTATTGCTGATTAATTCTTTTTCATCTCTTTTGTCTCTGCAGTAAAGGTTTCATTCACTGATATCTTCTATTTCTTTCTCAAGCCCAGTGAGGATCCTTATGATTGTTGGTTTAAATTCTCCATCAGGCATGTTACTCATATCCTTTTCATTTATATCTCTGGTGGTGGCCTTATCTTCTTCTTTCATTTGGGATAAAGTTGTCCATCTTCACATTTTGTCTAAATCTCTGCCTTCTTCTATGTGTTACAAAAGCATATGTCTCCTGTTCCTAAAAGTAATAGCCTTATGAAGAAGAAGAGGCCCCAGCCTCAGGGAGTGTCTCCATGTGCTCTGTGTGCCCTGTACCGTTGTGTTTTGTCTGTTCTATACTCAGAATAATTATCTGCAAATGGTCTCCTTGACTTCCTTGGAAAGATCTTGGTCCCTGACCTGAAAATGGCAAGTTTTAAGTAGATGTGCTCTGGTCTGCTTGTAAAATGATACTGGTCACCACTTCTACCAGAACTGAGGCCATGCAGAACTCATTGGTTAGGAGACATGGTGTAGGGAGGGCTCTGCGCTGATTTTCTGGGGGAGGGGCCCAACATGCTGGAGCTAAGGCAAGCTTGACTAAGAATGGCACTCCCAAGTTATGGGGGGGGCAAGATGGCAACAGAATAGTGGACCTCGTTTCATCTGGTCCCTCAAAATTAACTGGATATCTATCAAACCATCTGACCACACATGAATTCAACCTGAGATGAAGAAGATTTATCTGGATCTCCACAAACAGAAAAATGACTACTTTTTGCAAGGTAGAAGGTGTGGAAATTTGAATCTTCAGAGAAAATATCAGAAAATACATGCATGAGGGAGCCCCCATAAGTCAGCCACCAGAAAGTGATATAATACCAGAGCAAAAAACTGGGACCCTTGGAAATCTGCTCTAGTGCAAGGCACGCCCCTCTGAAAAGGGTGCAGGAGAGGAATAGGGCAGAATTCTAGGTGGATCATTTTGGTCTCAGGATTCCAGGAGACTCGGAAAGAATGGGAAAGCCTGAACTGATAGTAGTGGAGTGGGGAGGCTTGTTATGCGCAGAGATCCCAGAAGGAGTCTCCGCTCCAGTCACCATAAACCATAAGCCAAGCCAGTAGAAATACCACCCTTTGCCCAAACCCCCTGAATAGGACTAGAAGGTGTGGGTTGTTTAACATCCTAGGGAAGTTATAGAATTGCTTTTGCCCAGGACAGAGACAGCTCTCGGGATGGTGTGGCTAAAAAAAGGACACTGGTCATGTCACTCAGAAACATCCAGCATGACCAGAGAGCTTCAGGAAAGGGTGCATACATGAGCCCATGGCCCCTAGGAGTTGAGGAGTTACAAAACACAGAGATGTTCATGAGTCCCCATGACTCCCTCAGGAGAAGTGCAGCTGGTCAGAACTGTGGGATTTGGTGGTTTGGCACACAAAAATCCCATGCCCATGACTGGACAACAGCTCTCAGGGAGGTGTGACCTGTGAAGGGACAGTGAGGGAGCACCCAGTGTGACCTGGGAGCTACGGAAGAGGGTGCATGGTTGAGCCTATGGCCACAACAGTTGTAAAGTCACAAAGCTCAGAGACACTCACAGGTCCCCATAACTCCCCTGGGAGAGGTGCAGCAGGCAAGAAGTGCATGAGTCTGTGGAGTTTGGTATGCACAGAGGTAGAGACGGTTTCACCTAGAGGATTTCTTTTGGGGGAGACTGAGACATTGTGGCTCTGGGACAGAGATTCCTGCATGGCCATATTTACTCTGACTCTCTAAAGAGAAGTGGAAAGCCACCAGGGACCGAAAGCCGCACAGCCAACCAACTCATTAAGCCCATCCCCCTGACAAGGGGTGGGCAACTCCACCCAGGCAAAGATGCCTGAAAAGCCCAACAACAGGCCCCTCTCCCAGAAGACAGACTGAAAGAACATGGGGAATGACAAGTTTATTTCCCACAGGACTGTAGAACCCAGCACAATGGGAAATAATATAGGGATATCCAGGTGTTCCCTCACAACTCGCTTACACTTTAACCTAAAATTTAACATTTCTTTTTTAGTTTCTTTTCTTATTCTATTTTTACCCGGTTCCATTTTAATTAGATTCTTATTTCCAAATCTATGTTTTTAAGTCACTTCTTAACCTCTATTTTTTCACATATGTTTTATAGATTTATGCCCCATACTAAGCAGTTTTTCACTCTATTCAATTTATCTTGATATAAGTAAGTAAATATATATATATATATTATATATAATATATATATATATGTATATATATATATATATATATAGTGATTCTTTGCAATTTTGGGATATAGTATCTTTTTGTTTTGTTTTTTTGTTTTGTTTTATTTTGTCTTTTTCAGTGTTCCAAGATTCATTGTTTATGCACTACACCCAGTGCTCCATGCAATACGTGCCCTCCTTAATACCCACCACCAGGCTCACCCATCTCTCCTCTCCCTTCCCTTCCAAAATCCTCAGTTTGTTTCTCAGAGTCCACAGTCTCTCATGGTTCATCTCCTCCTCCGATTTCCCCCAATTATCTTTTCCTTTCCTTCTCCTAATATCCTCCATGTTATTCCCTATGCTCCATAAGTAAGTGAAACCATATGATAATTGCTTTTCTTTGCTTGACTTATTTCACTTGGCATAATCTCCTCTAGTCCTGTCCACTATTGGGTATTTACCCCAATGATACAGATGCAGTGAAAAGAAGGGCCATATGTACCCCGATGTTCATAGCAACAATGGCTTCAATCACCAAACTGTGGAAAGAACCAAGATGCCCTTCAACAGACGAATAGATAAAGAATATATGGTTCATATATACAATGGAATATTATGCCTCCATTAGAAAGGATGAATACCCAACTTTTATATCAACATGGATGGGATGTAGTGTCTTCTAACACAGAGAACAAAAATCAATCGGTAACAGGCAAATCACCCAGCTTTGTCCACCCTGAGAAATTATAATCTCTCTCCCAGAACTGCCTCCTTTTTATGTATTTTTTATTGTTTTGGATCATCTGGGTTTTGGCTGTGTATCTGTGGTAGCTTTCAATCACTTTGGATTTTTACTAAGGTGCATTTTGCTTGGGGTGTGGTTAATATTTTGGACTCTGTTCATTTGCTCAACTATCCCTCAAGAATGACTAAGAGGAGGAACTCCCAACAAAGAAAAAAAGAAAAAGAGAGAGAGAGAGAGACAATGTCCTCTGCCACATGCCTAATGGATATGGATATAAGCAAGATGTCAGATTTGGACTTCATTCAGGGTAGCAATTATGAAGTCAATAGCTAGGCTTGAAAAAACCATTAATGACAATATAGAATCTCTAAGAGCAGAAATAAGATCTAATCAGGCTGAACTTAAAAATGCTATGAATGAGATGCTATCTAAACTGGATACTCTAATAGCCAGATAAATGAGGTAGAAGAGTGAATCATTGATCTAGATAGGGTAGATAGGGATAAGCAGCTAGTAGTCCTTGAATATAGGCTTAGAGAGATCCGGGACGCCATGAAATGTTTCAGTGTCAGAATTATTGGGATCCCTGAGGGGATGGAGAGAGAGAGGACTAGAAGATAAATTTGACAAATCCTAGCTGAGAACTTCCCTAATCTGGGAAGAGAAACAAGCATTCATGTCCATGAGGCAGAGAGAACCCCTCCCGAAATCAATAAAAATATATCAACACCCCAACATGTGAAGCTTGCAAATCTTAAAGGGAAGGACACTATCCTGAGAGCACCTAAGATGAAGAGATTTCTTACGTATAGAGGACAGAATAATATTGAACTTATTCACAGAGACCTGGTAAGCCAGAAAGGGCTGGCCAGACATATTCAGGGCACTAAATGAGAAGAACACATAGCAAGAATACTTTATCCAGTAGGGCTGGCATTCAAAATGGATGTGAGATAAAGAGCTTCCAAGACTGTCAAGGTTTTAAAGAGTATGTGACCACCAAGCCATCTCTGCAAGAAATATTAAAGGGGACTTTTTAAAGGAGAAAGACTTCAAGAGTAATAGAGGCCAGAAATTAACAGAGACAATCTATAGAAACAGGAACTATACAGGAATATGATGGCACTAAATTCATCTCTTTCAATAGTTATTCTCAATGTGAGTGGGCTAAATACTTCCATCATAATACACAGGGTTTCAGATTGGATAAAAAAGTAGGAACCATGCATATACTGTCTACAAGAGACTAATTTTGAACCTAAAGACACCTACAGATTGAATGTGAGGGGATGGAGAAAATTTTACCATGCCAACGGACTTCAAAAGAAAACTGGGGTAGTAATTCTCATAACAGGCAAATTAGATTCTAAACCAAAGACTGTAGTAAGATATGTAGAGGGACACTATATCATACTTAAAGTGTCTAAACAAGAGGATCTAACAATTGTAAATATCTATGTCCCCAGCAGCCAACTACATAAATCAATTAATAACCAAAATAAAGAATAATACTGATAATAATACATTAATAGTAGGAGATTTCAACACTCCACTCACAGCAAGGGACAGATCATCTAAGCAGAAGACCAGCAAAGAAACAAGTGCTTTGACACACTGAACCAGATGGACCTCATAGATATATACAGAACATTCCACCCTGAAATTAGAGAATCCTTATTCTTCTTGAGTGCCCACAGAACTTTCTCCAAACTTATTCACATATTGAGTCACAAATCAGATCTCAGCCAATATCAAATGTTTGGGATGAATCCCTGCATATTTTCAGACCACAATATTTTGAAACTGCAACTCAACCACGAGGAAAAATTTGGAAGAAACTCAGACACTTGTAGGTTAAAAAGCATCCTCTGTAGAAAGAATAGGTCAACCAGGAAATTATGGAGGAACTTAAACAGTTCATGCAAAACAATGAAAATGAAAACACATCAGTTCAGAACCTTTGGGATACTGCAAAGGAGGTCCTAAGAGGGAAATACATAGCCATCCAAGCTTCTCTCAAAAAATTAGAAAAATCCAAAATGTACAAGCTAACCTTACGCCTAAGAACCTGGAGAAAGAACAGGCCTAAACCAAGCAGGAGAAGAGAAATAATAAAGATTAGAACAGAAATCAATGTAAGAGAAACCATAAACAGTAGAACTGATCAATGAAAATAGAAGCTGGTTCTTTGAAAGAATTAATAAGATTGATAAGCCTCTGGTCAGACTTATCCAAATGAAAAGAGAAAGGATCCAAATTAATAAAATCATGAATTAAAGGGGAGAAATCGTGACCAATACCAAGGAAATAGGGACAATTATTAGAACTTGTTACCAGCAGCTATAGTCCAACAAACTAGGCAATCTGAAAGAAACAGATGCAGTCCTGGATTTTATAAACTACCAAGACTGAAACACGAAGAAATAGACAATCTGAACAAACAAATAGCAAGCAAGGAAACTGAAACGTTAATAAAAAAAAAATTAAAAAAAATTAAAACCTCCTAAGAAATAAGAGTCCAGGGCTGGACACCTTCCCAGGGGAATTCTACCAAACATTTAAAGAAGAAATCATACCTATTCTACTGAAGCTGTTTCACAAAATAGAAATGGAAGGAAAACTCCCAAACTCATTCTATGAGGCCATCATTACCCTGATCCCAAAACCAAAGACTCAATCAAAAAGGAGAATTACAGACCAAAATTTCTGATGAACGTGGATGCCAAAATACTCAACAAGATACTAGCCAATATGATCCAACAATATATTAAAAGGATTATTCACCACGACCAGATGGGTTTTATTCCTGGGATGCACCGGTGGTTCAACATTTGTAAATCAATAGATCACATTAACAAAAGAAGACACAAGAACCATATGATCCTCTAAATCAATGCAAAAAAAAAAAAAAAAAGTATTTGACAAAATACAGTGTCCTTTCCTGATTAATACTCTTCAAAATATTGGGATAGAGGGAACATACCTCAATATTATAAAAACCATCTATGAAAAGCCCACAGATAATATCATTCTCAATGGAGAAAAACTGAGAGCTTTTCCCTTAAGGTCAGGAACATGACAGGGAAGCCCACACTCACCACTTTTGTTCAGCATAGTACTAGAATTCCTAGCTTCAGCAATCAGACAACAACAAAAATAAATAAATAAATAAAAAATAAAAGGCATACAAATGGGAAAAGAAGTAGTCAAATTCTCTCTCTCCTCAAATATGGCATGATATTTTATGTGGAGAACCCAAAATACTCCACCCCCAAATTCTTAGAACTTATATAGCAATTTAGCAACATGGCAGGATACAAAATCAATGCAGAGAAATCTTTTGCATTTCTATACACTAACAATGTGACTGAAAAAAGAGAAATTAAGGAATCAATTCCATTTACAATAGCACCAAAAGCCATAAGATACTTAAGAATAAATCTAAATAAGGAACTAAAGTATCTATACTCTAGAAACTACAGAATACTTATGTAAGAAATTGAGGAAGATGAAAAGAGATGGAAAGTATTCCATACTCACAGGTTGGAAGAATAAACATCTTGAAAATATCTATGCTGCCCAGAGTCATCTACACTTTCAATACAATCCCTATCAAAATACCTATTGACATTTTTCACAGAGCTGGAAAAGCAATCCAAAAATTTGTGTGGAACCATAAAAGCCTCTGAACAGTAATAGGAATATTGAAAAATAAAATTGTAGCAGGGGCATCATGTTGCCTGACTTCAAGCAATATTACAAAGCTGTGATCATCAAGACAGCATGGTATTGGCACAAGAGCAGATATAGATCAGTGGAACAGAATAGAGAACCCAGAAATAGACCCTCAACTCTATGGTCAACAAATCTTCAACAAATCAGGAAAGAATATCCAAAAGACGAGACAGTCTTTTCAATTAAAAAAAAAAAAAAATGGAGAGTCATATGCAGAAGAATGAAACTGGTCCATTCTCTTACACCATAGACAGAGATAAACTCAAAAAGGATGAAATAGGGGCGCCTGGTGGCTCAGTGGGTTAAAGCCTCTGCCTTTGGCTCAGGTCACAATCTCAGGGTCTTGGGATCGAGCCCCACATTGGGCTCCCTGCTCAGCGGGGAGCCTGCATCCCCCTCTCTCTCTGCCTGCCTCTCTGCCTTCTTGTGATCCCTCTCTCTCTGTCAAATAAATAAATAAAATATTTTTAAAAAAGGATGAAATACTTCAATGTGAGACAGGAAAAGAGGAATCAGTCGAAATCTTACTGGAGAACATAAGCAGTAACCTCTTCAACATTGGTCACAACAAACTTCTTTCAAGACATGTCTCTTGGGATGCCTGGGTGGCTCAGTCAGTTAAGTGTCTGCCTTGGCTCAGGTCATGATCCCAGGGTCCTGGGGTCGATTCCTGTACCAGGCTCCTTGCTCAGGGGGGAGTGTACTTCTTCCTCTGCCTGCTCTACCTGCCTCTCCCACTGCTTGTGCTCTCTCTCTCTGTCTCTGACAGATAAATAAATAAAATTCTTTAAAAAAAAAAGTCTCTAAAGGGAAGGGAAACAAGTAAAAATGAACTTTTGCAACTTCAAGATAAAAAAAAATCTTTTCACAGTAAAGGAAACAGTCAACAAAACTAAGAGGCGACCCACGGAATGGGGGAAGATATTTGCAAGTGATATTACAGATAAAGAGTTGGTATCCAAGTTCTAAAAAGAACTTCTTAAACTCAACACCCAAAAAAAACAAAAACCCAGTCAAGAAATGGGCAGAAGACATGACCAGACACTTCTCCAAAGACATACACATGGGTAACAGACACATAAAAAAATGTTCAACATCACTGTCATCAGGGAATTACAAATCAAAACCACATTGAGATACCACCTTACACTAGTTTGAATTGCAAAAATTAACAAAACAGGAAATAAGAAGTGTTAGCGAGGATGTGGAGAAGGGAGCCTACAATCGAGCAATTGCATTACTAGGTATTTACCCCAAAAATACAGACATAGTGAAAAGAAGGGGTACACGAACCCCAATGTTCACAGCAGCTATGTCCACAATAGCCAAACTGTGAAAGAAGTTGAGATGTCCTTCAACAGATAAATGGATAAAGAAGATGTGGTTCATATACACAATGGACTATAACTCATCCATCAGAAAGGATGAATACCCACCATTGCATCGACATGGAGGAACTGGAGGAGATTATGCTGAGTGAAATAAGTCAAGCAGAGAATGACAGTTATCATACAGTTTCTCTCATAGGTGGAATGTAAGGAATAGCGCAGAGGACCACAGGGAGGGGAGGGAAAACTGAAAGGGAAGAAATCAGAGAAGGGGACAAACCATGAGAGACTATGGACTCCAGGAAACAAACTGAGTGTTTCAGAGAGGAATGGAGTGAGGGGATAGGGTAGGTGGGTGATGGGTATTAAGGAGGACATGTGTGGTGATGAGCACTGGGTGTTATACACAACTAATGAATCTTTGAAAACTACAGCAAAAACTAATGATGCACTGTATGCTGGCTAATTGAACATAATAATAAAATAAAATAAAAAGTGTATCAATAAAGGATCTAAGAATGTTAAAAAATGTACTTCAAATTGATTAACCACATCAACAAAAACTAAGCTAATGGTAAAAATCAAACTTTCTCTGCCTCTATTATGTATAAATTTCCATCATTCGAGAGGCTGAAGCATGTACAGGAACACTGTTATATTCAAGAAGTATCTATTCTCTCTCACTCTGTAGTTATAGGAACATGGTATTGCAGGAGGAGTAGAGATAAAGAAAAGTGGAATAAAATGGAGGACCCAGAAATAAACTAGTTAAAAACTGCCTGAAATGACTTTTTTAAGAGCAAAGTGATTCAGTGGAGGAAGAATAAACATTGAACAGATTTTGCCGAAGCCATAAGAAATATCTAAGTTAAAAAAAAAAAAAAAAAGGCAAAATATCCCTCATCCTATACATTGCACTTTATATAAAATGAATTGAAAATGGAAAATCTCTCTTTTAATTGGTGTATTTAAATCATTAAGCCTAATATAATTATTGTTATAGTTTTTAGTATGCCATTTTACTTTCTCTTTTTCTTCCTGAAATTATTTGAATATTTTTTAGTATTCCATTTTGTTAGTGTTTTTTAGTTTAGCTCTTTGCATATCTCTTTTAGTGCTTTTCTTCCTCCTCTTTCTTCTTCCCCTTCC
>JAPYYM010002062.1:0-12718 GCA_028534135.1 Potos flavus
GTGGGTATTGAGGAGGGCACGTATTCCATGGAGCACTGGGTGTGTGCATGAACAATGAATCTTGGAACACTGAAAAAATAAAATTAAATTAAAAAAAAAAAAAGAGGAGCCTTGAAGAAGACTGAAAACAAGCAGTCAAGATTTGAAGACTGAAATCAGAAGAGAGAATGGAGCCATGGAAGTCAAAGAAAAGAAAATTTCAAAAAGAGGAATGGAGGACTTTGGTAAAGAACTGTATGCCCAGCAGTTTATTTTTCCAAATGGACAAGCAGCAACAGTGCATTTCCCAGCCTGCCCTGCAGGCTGTGTTTGGCCAGTGCAATAAGAGGAGGAGTGATCTATTTCCCCTCCAGTTCTGTTCCCTAACAATCCACACAGTCCTTTGCTCGTCAGCTGCCAGATCCAGAGGTCCAGGGGATGAAGAAGTCCTCAGGACATGGTGAAACCACAAGATGTAAGCAGCCTATGTTCCCGAATCACCACATGGAAGGCACACAAAAATGAATATTTACATAAGTAGATCATGACATAAACAAAAAATAAACATTTACTGGGCAATGCCATTAAGATTGAGGAGTTGGTTTCCAACAGCATATTCTCACGTACCTTCATTAATATGCTGACTCTGCAAATGCCTCAGATTTAAAAAAAAAATTAATTTGATGCTTAGTGACTTGGGCAAGAACCTTTTTGTCGGGAAAGGAAGATAGTAGACACCAGTTCGTGTATGATTGAAAATGCATAAAAGGTAAGAAAGTAGGGAAGTAGAAATTGAAGAAACACAGGGAGAAGGTAAAGGGAGTTAGAGGACCAAAAAAAAAAAAAAAAAAATAGAAATATTTATAAGGTGAGAAAAAAGGGGCTGGAGGTAAAAGTGTATTTGATAGAGCAAAGAGCAGTGATAAGGCCCCCACAGGCTGTGCGAGCTCTTTACCTTTTGGTAAGGAAGGCCTATTCTTATGAAGCCAAGTGAGCATGAAAGACCACATGCAGGAGACTGCCTATCCCAACAGTTATCTTGATCTTCAGTTAATATTAGAGGGTGTTTTAGATAGCACAATAGACATTAGAAGTTATTTTTCACTTGATAAATAAGTGGTATTTAAGATTCGGAGGAAAGCATTCCCACCTTTACTTGAAAGCCTTTATCCTCCAGAATGGAGCCCAAGGCTTAATTCTGACCCAGCCCTGTGTTCAGTCACTGTTTTTAGGAACTCATTGCCTAAAACCACCTATATCTTAACAGCGTCCTGGGACCAGAAAACTGTCACATTTCCTCAAGTGAATCTTTCATACAGGATGTGACCTTGAAAGGCCTGAGAGATGGACATCATTGAGCTTACAAACATATTGTAGGACTGTTTCTGTATATGCTCATATATAAATGTTTAAACCTGTCATAGAATTCAGTCTGACTTTTGCCTTCACACCAGGCCATGGGCTTATGGAGATGGCTCTAAATCTCTTAATTTGCTTAATTAGCTATTTGGAGCTTCTTGTTATTTATGAAAAAGAACCTAATCATTGAGAAAGCCCGATAGGCTCAGGCCATTTTCGTCCCTTAAAGAACTACTTTGGTCTATGCTCAGATCTGGTCCAAAAAAAAGAACATCATTGGAAAATCAAATGCCTTCAGGGTCAGATGGCTGACACCTATGGGTTAACTATGTGTAAAATAATAGAGAGTGAGTTAGTTATTAAAGAGTTGGGGGGCGGTCAGAGGCTGCCTAGCAAAGCATATGCTTAGACCTATTTGTCACTAGTCTGGAGAAGTAGGCTTGGGCCAGATTGTGCCTTGTATGTAGGATTTTGCACTTTGTCCTTAAAGCAATGAAATGTGCACCAGAATAAAAGAAATTGTAACTATATGTGGTGATGGATGTTAATTTAAACTTACTGTGGTAATAATTTTGCTATACATATCAAATCCTTATGTTGTACGCCTAAAACTATAGTATAATATGTCAGTTATATCTCAATTTTAAAAAACCAATGAGATGTGATTTCATATCTGGATTTTAAAGGATCACTCCTATGGTATGGAGACTGTGTTAAGATCTGGAGAATGTGCTGACTGGAGACCAGTCAGGTAATCTAGAGAAGAAATCCTGGCACTTCGGGCTGGGTTTGTGGCAGTAACCATGGGGAGAAGTAGGAGAATATGTGATCTATCTAGAAGGTATCTGTAAATTTAGAGTCTGAGGAAGTCTTTTCTCTCCTAAGGAACCAGCTGTGGGAACTATATAGCCCATTATGTTTCCTGATATGTTTTTTTTCCCCAAATACTTTTATTTTATTTTTTCAGTGTTACAAGATTCATTATTCATGTACCACACCCAGTGCTCCATGCAATACGTGCCCTCCTCAATACCCACCACCAGGCTCGCCCACCCCCCCAACCCCCCCACCTCCACCCCTCCAAAACCCTCAGTCTGTTGCTCAGAGTTCCCGATATGTTTTGAATGCCAAGAAGTTGAGCTCATTTAGAGTTTAATTGAAGTAACTCTCTTAGCCTGAAGTTCTCTCATCTCCAGCCTCAGTTCACTTTAGATCTTTTATGTTTATTTGCTGACTCTGTTATATATGTACCCATTTAGTGCCCCTCCTCCAACGCAGTAAGTAATAAGCAAATACAACAAACAAGTAAATCTTTTTTTTTTTTAATTTTAAACACACATGCTTATAGTAGTTCCACTAAGAATCAGAATTCTGTGGCTGAATCTAAACAAGCTTCCCTAATTCCTCCATGATCAGCCAAAATCTCTCTTTGGGCAGGAGAGTCTGTGCTTGGTGAAGAGAGAAGCTTCTCATAGCAAAGGTAATATGCACTCTGGATTGCTGACCTCACTGGCAGCACCTGAGCACCCACTCCAACAATCAGACATCTTTGGAAAGAAGATGTGATTATGAAGAATTAGTTCTATTCTCAACTGAAAGGAGAAAATTCAAGAGTCTCATTGTAGCCTTTTTAGTAACCATTGGAAATCTGGCTGGTGCAGGGTTACTCAGGGAGAAACAAGTATTTCCCAGAACTGCTAACTGTGTAGATTCTCTCCACTGCCCAACACCCACTCTCGACTCAGAACTTTAGGCAGATTACATCCTAATCCTTAAATTAGAGAAAAAATATTTTTTAAAAAAAGTACAGGAACATGTGAAGAGGCACGTTCAACCACTTCAACAGTCGTTACTCAGTTAAACTCTATACAGTAATATACTTTCTTAAATTCTCTCCCATTCCCTCTATCCCACTCCATCCACAAATACTCTTGGGTCTTCAAAATAAATTCTAAAACTCTGACTCACCTCTGAAAGACATTTATAAATATGTTTTCAGTTTTGATCTGGCAGGACTCATGCTCATATTGTCCTCCTTTTCCTGCACATGTCTTTTCTGGCTGGCTCTCTTGGCTTTTTTGTATTATTTTGCCATGCCTCGGGCATTGTTCATCTCCGTGCCCTGCATTCTACCTTCAAGCTCTATTTTACGGACTTTCTTCTGTAACTGGGAGACTTCCCAGTTTCTTTCCAGGCTATTCAGTTTCTTTGGCATTCCTTGCTCATTGATCATTTCTAACCACTTTTCCACTTGTCCTGCTTGGCCCAAAGTGGAATGTGAGGCTATTACTCTGGATGATTTTGAGGAAATTACTCTGGATGCTGCTGAGCATCAGGTCTTTTTAACTGTTTCTCATTGTCTCAGTGTCCTCACAGCCACAGGTGCCTCTCATTCATATTGAAATCCCACAGTTGCGAGTTTGCCCTGAATTACCGCTTTGGATAAAAGGGAGGCTGCACATGCATTATGAGTTTTGTCCTGTTCCCCAGGGTTTACACCAGAATCATCCCTTCAGATGAACTAAGTTTTTTGCATTTACTGCCCAACGTATGAAGTACACACAGAGAAGTTAATCCCTGGTGAAACTGCTTTAAGGCTATGAACTCAGGCTCTCTGAACCAAATTTAGGAGTGTCAATCTCCTTGCTTTGAAGTGTCATTTCTCTGGCGAGAATTTGTCTCATGTAAAATGTACTAAGCATTTTAGGCAAATAAACAAAAATTAAGCCCTAGAGTATTTGTTTCTTTCCTAGTCCCCCAGTTCTCTACTGAGTTTCAGTGCTTTGATTTATTTGGAAACTAGAGTAATATTACAAAGCTTCTGAAAGTAAGCGTTGCTTGACAGCCGGCCATTTAAATTGTGTGGCGTAATTCTAAAGTGACCCTCCTTATATCACTCAAACATCTCTTTTTTTCAGGGTCATGCGTACATTTCACACTCCCCATCATTCCATCTACACATCTCCCCCAGCCCCAATCCAAAACCTCTGGTCCAGCTATCCTTTCTTCTTTTAGCCTAAGCACCAGCCGGTTGGCAACCCTAGGAGCTTCCCGAGTGAAATCTGAAACTGGCCCCTAGTACCCAGAGGGCAGGAAGAGACCAAAGAAAGAGGCAGGCCATTCCAGATTGGACAGTGGTTGGCTACACAAGGGAACTTATATATGAGACTTCTCTTGGGTGGCCACAAGACCAGGAGATCTCTACACCCACCCACCAAATCTTAAAAGTTTCTATAGAAGCCTTAACTGAGTTCTGTCATGTTATACCATCCAGATGGTCTCAACAACCCATTGCTCTCTGAAGGCTATGTCCTTGAAAACACCTCACACTATGGGAACAGTGGGGAGAGTGTACATGCCAAGCACAGGGAAGGGGGTGAGGAGCATCTGATTGCCCATGTCCACTGCCTAGTTCTTGGGTCAACTGGCAGTCATGATCTCTCAATTATGTCCCCCAAAACTCCACCAACTCATGATTGACTCTTATAGCCTTATACACCCTCCTCTTCCATGATGTGCCCCGAACAGTCAGCAGGTTTCACCAAAATGGAGGTGACTTTTTTGGTGGCTATCTTGCTGCACTGAGGCAGATACCACAACACCAACAGAGGCACATATGAGAGAAAACACAGATCATGATAAAAATTCCAAAATCAGTAATAGTTTTTTTTTTTCCACCAGGAGTCCCATGATCCAAAACATTGATTCCTAAATCCCCTAGGCTATGGGTTGGACCACTCAGGGAGTTCACTCGTGTCCTCATATGATATAATAAAGATGACACATCAGCAGACTCATCAGGTATGAACACACAACACTTTGTTTGGACAATGGCACACGTGCCTAATTGCAAGGCATTAATCATGTCCAAGGCCATTCTATTTTGGAAGACATCTTTTCTCATTAAAGACATTTCAGTGTTCAGTTAAGGACAGGCTTTGTTAGCTATCATTTAAGGTTTGCTTGGTGAATTTGCTAAGGGCTTCTATATGTGCTATAATGTCCTCCAGGCCAGTGGAGGAAACAAAGATGGTGCCCAAATGATTGTATTGGTGGGAAACAAGAGTTCATGGATTGATGGACTTTAGAAGTCATATGCGGGTTCACATGGTCTGTAGTTGTGGTAGCATCATTACTGAGATAAGACAGTGGTTGATTTCTTGACATTTCGGGTATGTTACACTTTTGGAGTGAATCTGTCCATGACTAGCTGACTTTCAAATGCAGGTTGCTGATAATATTTGGATGACATGCAAAAGTGTATTCACAAGGGCAGTTATTGTTTATCTGTTGAACAGGATTAAAACTGATTCAGTTTTAATGGCTACTTGTTACCATGGTTACAGAATAGTCACTTTAGAAAAAGATTTTGAAAACTTTTTAAATTCTAAATTCTCCCTTTTGTTTCTCGCTCATCCAGGGCTCTAGAGGAGATAAGCAAGGATTTTCCAGATCTTATCACAGATGTTGATTCTCTTTATAAATATGGTTTGTAGAGATCAGATTTTTAGATGGAGCCTTAGTTGGTATGATATTATCTTGTGTTTATCTGGAATCATTTAGGTCATCTGTCAAGACAGTGATTATGCAGAAGTATTTAAGACTCTGGACAACAGACATCAGACACCTGTGAGACAAGTAAATATAAATAGAAGTATTTAAGAAGTTATCAGAAGATTCTCTAGAACTAGGCCTGATTAAATAAACAATTCCAAACAATTTTGTATGATCATCTTACATAGCCAGGCTGCCTTTTTTTATTTTTAATTTCATTTCAGTATAGTTGACATACAGTCTTATATTAGTTTCAGGTGTACAATATAGTGATTCAACAATTCTATACATTACTCAGTGCTCATCATGGTAAGTGTACTCTTAATCCCCTTCACCTATTTCCCCCATCCCCCCACCTACCGCCCCTCTGGTGACCATCAGTTTGTTCTCTATAGTTAAGAGTTTATTTTTTGGATTGTCTCTTTTTTTCCCTTGTTTGTTTGTTTTGTTTCTTAAATTCCAGATATGAGTGAAGTCATATTGTATTTGTCTTTCTCCAAGTGATTTATTTCACTTAGCATTATATTCTCTAGATCCATCCATGCTGTTGCAAATGGCAAGATTTCATTCTTTTTATGGCTGAGTAATATTCTAGTGTGTGTGTGAGAGAGAGAGAGAAAGAGGAAGAGAGAGAGAGACATAGAGGCACATCTTCTTTATCCACTCATCTACTGATGGACACTTTGAGCTGCTTCCTTAATTTGCCTATTATAAATAATGCTGCAATAAACAAAGGGGCTCATGTATCCCTTTGAATTAATGTTTTTGTATTCTTTGGGTAAATACCTAGTAGTGTGATTTGTGAATCATAAGGTAGTTCTATTTTAACTTTTTGAGGAACCTTCATACTGTTTTCCATATGACCTCACCAATTTGCATTCCTACCAAAAGGGCACAAGTGTTCCTTTTCTCCACATCCTCACCAAAACCTGTTGTTTCTGGTGTTGTTGATTTTAGACATTCTGACAGGTGTGAGGTGATCTATCATTGTAGTTCTGATTTTGTATTTCTCTCATGATGAGTGATGTTCAGCATCTTTTCATGTGTCTATTGGCCATCTGTATGTCTTCTTTGGAAAAATGTGTGATCATGTCTTCTGCCTATTTTTAAATTGGATTATAATATAATCCAGTTTATATATATTATTATAATATATTTTATATTATTATTTAATCCAATTTATATATATTATTATAATATATTTTTATGTTATATATTTATATTATATATTATTTTATATTATTATATTATTTTATATATTATAATAATATTATTACAATATATTATTATAATATAATAAAGAAACTAACCCTCTTTATTGAATATATCATTTGCAAATATTTTCTCCCATTCAGTAGGTTGTCTTTTAGTGTTGTTGACTATCTCCTTTGCTATGCAGAACCTTTGTATTTCGTTGTGGTCCCAATACTTTATTTTTGCTTTTGTTTCCCTTGCCTCAGGAAACATATCTAGAAAAAAAATTGCTATGGCTGATGTTGAAGAAGTTATTTCCTTTATTCTCATTTAGGATTTTTATGGATTCAGGTCTCACATTTAGATCTTTTTTACTTTTGAATTTATTTTTGTGTATGAGGTAAGAAAGTGGTCCAGTTTCTTTTGCATGTTACTGTCCAGTTTTCCCAACACCATTTGTTGAAGAGACAGTTCTTTTCCCATTGGATATTCTTTCCTGCTTTATCAAAGATTAATTGACCATATAGTATGGGTTTATTTCTAAGTTTTCTGTTCTGTTCTTTTGATCTATGTGTCCGTTTTTGTACCAGTACTATTCTGTTTCGATTACTACGGTTTCGTAGTATAAATTGTGATGCCTCCAGCTTTGTTTTTCTTTTTCAGGATTGCTTTGGCTATTCAGGGTCTTTTGTGGTTCCATACGAATTTTAGGATAGTTTGTTCTAGTTCTGTGAAAAATGTTGTTGGTATTTTGATAGGGATTGCTTTAAATGTGTGGATGGATTATGTAGTATAGACATTTTGACATTTATTCTTCCAACCCATGAGCATGGAATGTCTATTATTTCTTTATATCATCTTTAATTTCTTTCAAGAGTGTTTTATAGTTTTCAGAGTACAGGTCTTTCACCTCTTTGGTTAGGTTTATTCCAAGGTATCTTATTCTTAGTGCAATTATATATGGGATTGTTTTCTTAGTTTCTCCTTCTGCTTCATTGTTGGTGCATATAAATGCAACAGATTTCTGTGCTTTGATTTTGTATCCTTTGACTTTACTGAATTCATTTATGAGTTCTAGCAATTTTTTGGTGGAGTCTTTGGGGTTTTCTATATACAGTAACATGTCATCTGCAAATAGTAGAAGGTTTACTACTTCTTTACTGATTTGGATGCCTTCATTTCTCTTTATTGTCTGATTATGGTGGCTAGGACTTCCAATGCTATGTTGAATAAAAGTGGTGAGAGTGGATATCCTTGTCCTGTTCCTGATCTTAAGGGAAAAGCTCTCATTTTTTTTCTTATTAAGGATGATGTTAGCTGTGGGTTTTTCACATATGCCCTTTATTATGTTGAGATATGCTCCCTCTAAATCTATTTTGTTGAGGGTTTTTATCATAAATGGATGTTGTACTTTGTCAAATGCTTTTCTGCGTCTATTGAAATGATCATATGGTTTTTATCTTTCTACTTTTTATGTGATGTATTGTGTTGATTGATTTGTGAATATTGAACCATCCTTGCATCCTAGGAATAAATCCCACTTGGTCATGTTGAATAATCTTATTAATATATTGTTGTGTGTAGTTTACTAATATTTTCTTGAGAGTTTTTGCACCTATGTTCAACAGAGATATTGGGCTATAGTTCTCTTTCTTTGTGTCTTTACCTGGTTTTTGTATCAGGGTTATGTTGGCCTCATAGAATGAATTTGGAAGTTTCCCTCCTTTTCTATTTTTTGGAATAGTTTGAGAAGAATAGGTATTAACTCTTCTTTAAATGTTTGATAGAATTCACCTGTTAAGCCATCTGGTCCTGAACTTTTGTTTGTTGGGAGATTTTTTTTCTTTTTTCTTTTCTTTTATTTTTTTAAAAAAGATTTTATTTTTATTTATTTGACAGAGAGAGAGATCATAAGTAGGCAGAGAGGCAGGCAGAGAGAGAGAAGGGGAAGCAGGCTCCCTGCTGAGCAGAGAGCCCAATGCAGGGCTCGATGCAGGGCTCGATCCCAGGACCCTGAGATCATGACCTGAGCCGAAGGCAGAGGCTTTAACCCACTGAGCCACCCAGGCGCCCCTGGAGGTTTTTTTTTAAATTACTGATTCACTTTCCTTGCCGGGAATTGGTCTGTTCAAATTTTATATTTCTTCCTGCTTCAGTTCTGGGAGGTTATATGTTCTTAGGAATTTATCCATTTCTTCTAGGATAACTAATTTGCTGGCATATAATTTTTCATAATATTCTCTCATTATCCTTTGTATTTCTGTGGTGTTGGTTGTTATTTCTCCTATTTTTATTGGTGTCTTTAAGTTCTCTCTCTCTCTTTTTTCTTTTTGAGGAGTCTGGCTAAAGTTTTATCAGTTTTGTTGATTTTTTCAAAGAACCAGCTCCTGGTTTCATTGATCTGTTCTGTTGGGTTTTTTTTGTTTTTTGTTTTTTTTTTAGTTTCTATATCATTTATTTCTGCTCTAACCCTTATTATTTCCTTTCATCTACAGGTTTTGTATTTTGTTGGTCTTTTTCTAGCTCCTTTAGGTGAAGGTTAGGTTGTTTGAGATTTTTCTTGCTTCTTGAAGTATACCTGTATTCCCATAAACAGCCCTCTTAAAACCACTTTTGCTGTATCCCAAAGATCTTGGACAAGTGTGTTTTCATTTTCATTTGCCTCCATGAATTTTTTGCTTTCCTCTTTGATTTCTTGGTAGACACATACATTATTTAGTAGCATGTTATTTCGCCTCCATGTATTTGTGCTCTTTCCAGATTTTTTACTTATGATTGACTTCTAGTTTCATAGTGTGGTGTTCAGAAAAGATGCATGGTATGGCTTCAGTCTTTCTTAATTTGTTGAGACCTGTTTTGTGAGTTAATTCATGATCTGTTCTGGAGAATGTTCTATGTGCACTAGAAAAGAATATATTCTGTTTTAGGATGGAATGATCCGAATATATCTGTTAGAGCCATTGGTCCAATGTGTCATTCAAAGCCACTGTTTCCTTATCGATTTTCTGTTTGGATGATCTGTCCATTGATGTAAGTGGGTCATTAAAGTCCCCAACCATTATTGTACAGTCAATTTGTTCCTTTATGTTTGTTATTAACTGTTTTATGCATTTGGATGCTCCCATGTTGGGTGCATAAATATTTACAATTGTTATATCTTCATGTCGATTATCCCCTTTTGTGATTATATAGTGTCCTCCTTTGTCTCTTGTTACAGTCTTTTTTATAAGGTCTATTTTGTCAGATACAAGTCTTGCAACCCCAGCTTTAGGTTCACATCCATTTGCAAGACAGATATTTCTCCATCCCCTCACTTTTAATCTGCAGGTGTCTTAGGTCTGAAATGAGTCTCTTGTTGTTTTTATGGGGGTTTTTGTGTTTCAAATTTTTATTTAAATTCTAGTTAGTTAACATATAGTGTAATATTGGTTTCAGGAGTAGAATTTAGCAATTCATCACTTATATACCACACCCAGTGCTCAACAAACAAGTGCTCTCCTTAATCCCATCACTCATTTAGCGCCCCCCACTCACCTCCCCTCCATCAACCCTCAGTTTGTTCTCTATAGTTAAGACTCTCTTATGATTTGCTTCCCTCTCTTTTTTCCCTTTCCCCTATGTTCATCTGTTTCCTTTCTTAAATTCCACATATGAGTGAAATCATATGGTTTTTTTATTTCTCTGACTTATTTTGCTTAGAATACATACTAGCTCCATCCATATCATTGCACATGGCAAGATTTCATTCTTTTGTTGGTTGTGTAATATTCCATATTTGTCCATTCATCAGTTGATGGACATTTGGGCTTTTTCCATAATTTGGCTATTGTTGATCATGCTGCTATAAAAATTGGGGTGCCATTGTCCCTTCAAATCAATGTTTTTGTATCCTTTGGGTAAATGCCTAGTAGTGCAGTTGCTGGGTCATGGGGTAACTCTGTTTTTAACTTTTTGAGGAACCTCCGTATTATTTTCCAGAGTGGCTACACCACCAAGAATGTTAGAGGGATCCTCTTTCTCCACATCCCCACCAACATCTGTTTTTTCCTGTGTTGTTAATATTAGCCATTCTCACAGGTTTGAGGTGGTATCTCATCATAGTTTGACTTGTATTTCCGTGATGATGAGTGATGTGGAGCATCTTTTCATGTGTCTGTTGGGCATCTGGCTGTCTTCTTTGGAAAAATGTCTATTCATTTCTTCTGCCCACTTCTTAACTGGATTATTTGTTTTCTGGGTGTTCAGTTTGATAAGTTCTTCATAGATTTTGGATACTAACCCTTTATCAGGGTTATGTCATTTGCAAATATCTTCTCCTATTCTGTAGGCTGCCTTTTAATTTTCTTGATTGTTTCCTTTGATGTGCAGAAGCTTTTTATCTTGGAAGTCCCAAAAATTCATTTTTGCTTTTGTTTCCATTGCCTTTGGTGATATGTAGAAAGAAGTTGCCATGGCCAACGTGAAAGAGGTTGCTGCCTGTTTTCTTCTCTAGAATTTTGGTGGGTTCCTGTCTTACATTTAGGTCTTTCATCCATTTTAAATTTATTTTTGTGTATGATTTAAGAAAGTGGTCCAGTTTCATTCTTCTGTACGTTACTGTCCTGTTTTCCCAATACCAATTGTTGAAGAGACTGTCTTTTTTCCATTGGATATTCTTTCTTGCTTTGTCAAGGATTAGTTGTCCACAGAGTTATGGGTCCATTTCTGGGTTTTCTATTCTGTTCCATTCAATCATGTGTCCGTTTTTGTGCCAGTACCATACTTTCTTGTTAATTACAGCTTTGTAATATAGCTTGAAGTCTGGAATTGTGATGTCTCCAGCTTTGTTTTTCTTTTTCAAGATTGCTTTGGCTATTCAGCGTCTTTTGTGGTTTCACACAAATTTCAGGATTGTTTGTTCTAGCTCTGTGAAAAAGCTGATGGTATTTTGATAGGGATTGCTTTAAATGTGTAGATTGCTTTGGGTAGTATAGACACTTCAGCAATATTTGTTCTTCCAATCCACGAGCATAGAATGTTTTTCCATTTCCTTGTCTCTTCTTCAGTTTCTTTCATAAGTGTTCTCTAGTTTTCAGAGTATAGATCTTTTACTTCATCGATTAGGTTTATCCCTAGGTATCTTGTGGGGGTTCCCCTTATGTAACTGTTTTCTTTTGCTGCCTTTAAAATTCAATCTTTATCAGTACATTTTGCCAATTAATTACTATGTGTCTTGGTGTGGACCTCCTTGGGTTGATTTTGTTGGGGACTCTTTGTACCTCCTGGATCTGAATTTGTTTCCTTCCCCAGATTTGGGGAGTTTTCAGCTATTATTTTTTCCAAAAGATTTTCTGTAACCGTCCCTCAAAATAATATACTCCTGAAAATATAACCAGGAGGAGTTGTGCTGGTCATGCAAGCATGCTTAAAGATAACCTTGAGAAAAACATGTACTCGCAGCAGGCCTCAGGTGGAGGAGAAGATATATGTTCTTGAAGCCGAGCAGCTGGGGATGCCCAGCTCGCTCAGGGCAGAACACCACCTGCTTCAAGGAAGCCGAGCAGCTGGGAACACCCGGCCCGCTCAGGGAGGAACACCGCCTGCTTCATGGAAGCTGAGCAGCTGGGGAGGCCCGGCTCGGCTCGCTCAGGGC
>JAPYYM010002063.1:0-12716 GCA_028534135.1 Potos flavus
GTCTGTTTCTCCCTCTGCCTGCCACTCCCCCTGCTTGTGCTCTCTCTCTGACAAATAAATAAAATGTTTTTAAATTTTATTTATTTATTTATTTTTAAAGATTTTATTTATTTATTTGACAGAGAGAGAGATCACAAGTAGGCAGAGAGGCAGGCAGAGAGAGAGGGGGAAGCAGGCTTCCCGCTGAGCAGAGAGCCCGATGCGGGGCTCGATCCCAGGACCCTGAGATCATGACCTGAACCAAAGGCAGAGGCTTTACCCCACTGAGCCCAGGTGCCCCTAAAATCTTTTTTTTTAAAGTATAGAAAATTTCATTTGGTTTCTGAGTACTTTTTTTTAATTAAAAATTTTTTTCAGTGTTTATTTATTTAAGTAATCTCTACACCCAATGTGGAGCTTGAACTCACAATACAGTGATCAAGAGTTACATACTCTTCTAACTGAGCCAACTGGGTGCCCCCAGTTTCTGAGTACTTTAATGAACATGGTATTAAAGATAGGTATTCAGAAAAATCACAGCAGCCTTTTAGCACTTTCATATTGACTGAAGAAAAACAGCATTGCATTTGACCAAATAATGATTAGGACAAATAAGAGCTAAAATAAATTGAGCATTTTTATATTATTCTTGGAAAGACATAAATGTTCAGAATGAGCTTATTTGATATCATCTTGTTATTCCTTTAACTTTGTCCTGTTATGGAAAAGTATAGGTATAATTTGTAGCAGATTGACTTTTAGTCTACCTACTGTGTCTTTTTGGAACTGATAGAAACTTAAAATTAGACACAACAGAATAAGACTGTTTAAACTGAAGCAGAACTAGTAATTTTTTTAAGAAAGGTATAAAGATCACATTCGTCATAACGTTGAATGTCCCTCCCTTGGAG
The DNA here is from genome assembly GCA_028534135.1 of Potos flavus. NCBI lineage: Eukaryota > Metazoa > Chordata > Mammalia > Carnivora > Procyonidae > Potos > Potos flavus. Next base: position 891 of record JAPYYM010002063.1, read on the forward strand.
TCTGGATTTCCAGTGCATCTCCTACTTGTGATATAAGGATATACTGTATAAGATTTCTGAACAGGCAGTGCCATAACCACACTCTAATTTTGGATTCTTCGGTTGTTTTGCTTTGTTTTGTTTTTGCTTTGCTTTGGAACCTTGAATTATTTGGCTTAGAGCAGAGAGAAATGTGGAGAAAAGACATCTCTCTTCTCCAAGTCTTCTCTGCTTTCCTTTTCTTCCCCAGATCAAGCTTTGTTTACTGGTAGTAGTATGTTTTTACTCTCTGGTTTAGGCTCACACTTCACTCATGTTGTGAGTATCCCTCTTTAATCCCTAATTAAGGGTTTTAAACTCATTTTTCTTTTTTTTCTGGGCACCTCATGATTCTTATTCAGGGCTATTTTCTTTCTTTCAGCATTCAGTGGGGAGTCTGCTTGAGATTCTCTCCCTCTGCCCATCTCCCTCGTGCTCCCTCCTTCTCTCTCCGTCTGATTCTCTCTAAAATAAATAAATAAATCTTAAAATACTTCTGACAGTTTCTTTAGACAGAATATTCTGTCCAACCATGTATGGAGTTTAAATTGTCAAAATACACAAAACTTAAATATTCAGTAGTTTTTGACACCTCCTGGAAGGCAGATAATCATTATTTTCAAGGTTTCCTTGCTATTCTTAGAGAAAATTAATAACTAAAATTATTTCAGGGGTGTCTGGCTGTTGTGTTTTTCTAATGTGAATATAGGGGAGACTTTTCTAAGCATGAGACAGATTCCAAAAGCCAGCTCAGTTGGAAGAACGTGTGACTCTTGATCTCAGGATTGTGAGTTCGAGCTCCATGTTGGGTATACAGATATTTAAGTAAATAAACTTTAGAAAAAAAGATTAAAGCTATTTCAAGAAGAATTTTAAAATTATTTTCTGAATTATAATTTAATATAATTAAAAATAACTAAAGCAATATGAAATATATTAAGTAGATAATAAAACCTTCCCACTGTCAAGGTTTACATATACTTCCAGACTTTTTCCTTTGTAGTTTTAATGTATATGTTTAAATATACGTAATTTTTAACGTAATGAAGTAGGGTCATATTACACATAACTTCCTTTTTTTTTTTTAACTTTATTATGAGCATCCTTTTATAATTCTCTATTTATGTATATATGTATGTATGTTATTTTTTAGAGTGGGGGAGGCAGGGGGCACAGAGAGAGGGAGAGAGAATCTCAGGCAGCCTCCACACCCAGCACAGAGCCCGGCATGGGGACCTCGAGATCATGACCCAAGCCGAAACCAAGAGTTGGATGCTCAACCGACTGAGCCACCCAGGCAGCCCTATCTTTCTCCTTCTTTTAAAAGATAAGATAAAATTTTCTTGCTTAGATGTACCATCATTTATTTTACCAGTTCCTTATTGAGAGATATTTAGATTATTTCCTCTTTTCCAATATCACAAATAACGCTGTAGTTTATATTCATATGTAGCTTTTCTTATTTGTGCACGTATCTTTATAGAACAAATTATTAGAAAGTGGTATCACTGTGTCAAAGAATGTTTACATATAAATTTTGATAACTTGTCAAATTTGCCCTGACACTGCCAACTTTGTGCCAATATACATTCCTGTCAGCAAGTTTCAGAGGGCCTTACTCCTCAATCAATTTTTTGTCAGTTTCATAGTTTGTCTTCCTTTAATATCAGTAAGTTGCATCATACTCTTTATAAATGATAAAAAGTTTATTGGGTATTAATTATTTTCAGTTTTTATTTTGCCTTAGTTTTATGTTGTGCTTAATTATATGGAAAATTTTACTAAAATTAGAAATATTTCATATCACATGCATTAATCTTTTATTTCTTGGCTTTTGGAAATTGTCTCATGCTTAGAAAAGTCTCCCCTATATTTACATTAGAAAAACACTGCATAGTATAATAGTACTTTTCCGTGGCTTTTTTTTTTTTTTAACATTTAAATCTTCAGTCTACCTGGTATTTGTTTTTGTGAATGCTGCGAATTAGAGATTTTACTTAAATGATAACCAATTTCTGAGCAGTGTTTTTGAAATAAGCCCTCCCATCTCCTTTGATTTGAAATTGCACATCTATCACACATTGAATTCACAAATGATCTAGGGTCTTTTTTTGGTCTCTATTGTATATCCTTGCTATTATAATTATCTGTTTCTGTGTAAGTATCATACTGTTATAATTTGCCTGGCGTCATAATATATTTTATATCTTATTGGGCATGTTTTCCCTTCTTGTTTTTCTTGTTGTTCTCCAGAACTTTATTGACTATTTTTTTCTCATTTTCAGCAGTGATCAGGCAGTGATATTATCATCGAAATTTTCTGTTACAGTTGTCACTGATTCCTCACTGAATCTAGAGAAAAAGTTTCATTGGCAATTTAGATATCTAATAGTCCTTCTAGACTGCGCTCTGTAAGGACAGGAACTGTGCCTCATCCCTTTTTGTCTCTCTAGTGCCGTGTACATCATAAGCACATAATAAATATTAGAATGAATTTATTTTAATTTACACTGTTACCCTAGAAGATGGTTCTAGGTGGCTATGCAACCAAAGGGAGAAACTGTTGGATTGTTTGTTGTGTTAGTGCTGAATACCCACTTCATAATTACTGAAAATAGTATAAATATGATCTTCTACTAGAGATCTTAGAGTATAACCATATATTTTGGAAGAACTTTCATTCATTTACCTCAATGAGCATCATGTTATGTAACATTTGGAGTTAGGTATAGGACAAATTAATATTATGTGTTGTAAAGATGTGGTGGCCTTTTGACATTAGTGGCAAAATTGTTATCAACCTTACATTCTGATTGTCAGCCTTATCTATGGAGACTATGCCGTTTTTGCCCTAAATAATAGTGTTTAGTAATGTAATTACAATATGCACTTTTTTGGTTTTTCTTCCCCTGCACTACCTGATTGATTGACGCACACTGAAGGAATTGGCAAATTGTCGACTGCTGATGGTAAAGCTTTTGCAGATCCTGAGGTACTCCGGAGACTGACATCCTCAGTAAGTTGTGCATTAGACGAAGCTGCTGCTGCACTGACACGGATGAGAGCAGAAAACAGCCACAATGCAGGACAAGTAGACACGTATGTGTATAATGACTTTTTCTGGGTATCAAACATTTTCCTGAGTGGAATTTGGGGAAGTAGCAACTTTGGTTAATTCTGTCTTTTGGAGGGGATTATAACTTTAGCTAAATGGATATTAGAATGGGTATTATATTTTTAAAAGATATATAAATGTATATATGTTACATAGATATAAAAACAGAGACTATATTTTTATTCTCATATTCATTGAGCATTCTTGTGGCATGTACTATACTAGACTCTAAGAAATCCGAAGTGAGTTTAAGATCTTATTCCTCTTTCTAACAAAGTTACTTGTTCTAAAGATTATAGTAGTAAACTCTCAGCTGACTGCTTGCGTAAATAATAAATGAAATGGGTTACTAATGCAGTAATCCAGATGCGTGCTATGCAGATATGGTCCATAACCAGCAGCATCAGCGTAACTTTAGAGCTTGTTAGAAATGCGGAATCCCAGACCTCACCTCAGAACTACTGAATCAGATTCTGCATTTTAACAAGAAACATGGGTGATTTGTATGCACATTAAAGTTTGAGATTTATCAATTTTGTTAACCATTGTGCGATAAAATATTTACATAGATCACACCTTCTGTTACCAAATAAAATTTTAAGCCGTGGTGTTATATCCCAAATATCTTTGGGAATTATTGCATTGGTTGAGTTTAAAAACTTGTGCATCTAATACTTTTTAAGACCTTATTTAAAAATCAGGGGCGCCTAGGTGGCTCAGTGGGTTAAAGCCTCTGCCTTCGGCTCGGGTCATGATCTCAGGGTCCTGGGATCGAGCCCCACATTGCGCTCTCTGCTCAGCAGGGAGGCTGCTTCCCCCTCTCTCTCTGCCTGCCTCTCTGCCTACTTGTAATGTCTCTGTCAAATAAATAAAAAATAAAATCTTAAAAAAAAAAAGACTTTATTTAAAAATCAATATGATGGTATGTTAGAACATTTTGGAAAATAAAAATGATAGCTGTTTTCATATTCAATTTATTGCCTGTCTGGCTTGGTTGGCCTCTATGAATAATTAGGATTACAAACACACAAAATGTTCATACAATTTTTTTTCCTTACTGTATCAACATTTTTCTGTGTATGACTCTTTGTAGTTAATATAATTTATTAGCATAGGATTCTGAGTCTTTCTTTGTTGGTTAATTGTTGATGGTTTTGTTTTCAGTCGTAGTCTGGCAGAAGCTTGTTCAGATGGGGATGTGAATGCTGTTCGTAAATTGCTAGATGAAGGCAGAAGTGTAAATGAACATACGGAAGAAGGAGAAAGTCTGCTGTGTTTGGCTTGTTCAGCAGGGTATTATGAATTAGCACAAGTAAGCAGAACCTATCTTCAGTGATTGAAATTATGGAAGGATTTTGATGTTTTATTTTTATTACTAGTCAAAGAAATTATCGTTAGAGGCCAGATTCCTTCCTTTTGGGCAGTAGGTAAAATAGAAACTGGTGCATAATTAATTTTGTTGCCTACACATGTAACTGGGCATGTTACATTTTTCTACCATTTACTCAAAACTGTTCCTAATGAATAAGAAACACATAAAAGTAATAGTAACATCTTCAGCTTGTCTTTAGAAATAATATAAAGGTATAATGGAAAGTAGTGATTTATATTGTCATTTCATCCAGATTACCTTGATTCCTTTAATTTTTTTCTGTCTGTTATAGCAATATTGAGAAATAACCATGTGTTTACCAGTTAGTTTCTGTCTTGGGAGTATAGTTTTGCTGTTCTCTTGCTAGGTAATCCCAAGCATAACACATTTTTTGACAAAAGCAGTTAACGTTTTCTGTTGCATTGATGCACTTATTTCTCTGGAAATACTATTAATAGTAAGAACTGACTGTTTCTCTCTCTGTGTAATGTGTTTTAAAGGTATTGCTTGCTATGCATGCTAACGTTGAAGACCGAGGGAATAAAGGAGACATAACTCCCCTAATGGCAGCGTCCAGTGGAGGTTATTTAGATATCGTGAAATTATTACTTCTTCATGATGCAGATGTCAACTCCCAGTCAGCAACAGGTAAGTAGAAAATTATGTGTTAATTTGAGGAAAATAAATTGATATAATTAATTATAACCTAAGAGATAAAAATTTGATTTTTACAACTGGAAAATCAGTTGTAAACCTACAGAAAAATCTTAGCTGTTGTTTAGAAATTCTTAGTAAAATATAAATTAATTTGGTATCTTCAAAAGACTGAGATTCTGTTTGGCCAAGATTGACAGTTTTTCTGCTGGAGACAGTTTCTTTTTTGCCATAATGATATGTAATGTATAAAGAAGCAAAATTAGGATGTATGTCTTATAATTTTTTTTTTTTAATAATTCTTTATCTCATTTAAATCCAACTGCCTTGACTTTAGATTATAGATTAACTTGAGTATTTACCCTGTGGGGTTTTTCATGTCAGGCATACTGAATGCATTTACTACTAAGATATTCTTGTGGCAGAATGAAAGCTATTCTAGTAAGAGTTATTCTTTTAGTTATTTATTTCCCAGACACATAGATAGAAGGAGCCTTGGTCATGTGTCTTGAGTTAACAGGTATAGTTTTAGTAGCAAGATTACTTGGATTTACTGAGGCAACAACATGATTTTTAAAAATTTACATAATGAAAGCTATATCATTGTTCTATACCATTAAGTGAATATTACATGTAAATGAGCAAGACTTCCTAGAAGGAATTGTAGACTATTTTGCTGACCACTTTGTCTTAGTTGTAATGATAGTAACATGCATAATGTGTAAAATGGTTGAATAGTTGAATTCTGAACACATTGGATTATGGAATGTTACTTTTCTTGCTGAATCTTTAAAATAATCTTCTTCAGTGCCTTACTGTTAGGTAGGTAAACTATCTCCCTTACCTCCTCTAATAAATGAAAATCCTCAAAACAAAATCAGGAAAGAAATAAGTGGCACACCAATAATGAGATAATGACCTGTTATTATTTAATTTAATTTAATTTAATTTAATTTATTTATTTGACAGAGAGACAGAGAGAGAGCACAAGTAGGCAGAGTGGTAGGCAGAGGGAGAGGGAGAAGCAGGCTCTCCACTGAGCAGGGAGCCTGACGTGGGGCTCGATCCCAAGACCGTAACCTGAGACCAAGGCAGCCGCTTACCTGACTGAGCCACCCAGGCACCCCGGATAGTGACCTTTTAAAGAAATTTTTCTTTTGAAGGAGTTATGCTGAGGGGGATTTATATCTTCCTACTTTATTAGCCTGTCAAATAAGATAAAGTGTCATCATGAAAAATCCCTTTCAATATATTTTTATTTAAAATATTCTAGTGGGGCGCCTGGGTGGCTCACCTGGTTAAGCGACTGCCTTCGGCTCAGGTCATGATTCTGGAGTCCCGGGATTGAGTCCCACATCGGGCTCCCAGTTCCGCGGGGAGTCTGCTTCTCCCTCTGACCTTCTCTCCTCTCATGCTCTCTCTCACTTTCTCTCTCTCTCAAATAAATAAATAAAATCTTTAAAAAAATAAATAAATAAAAAATAAAAAAATAAAATATTCTAGTGTATCATTGAAAATTATTCCTTTTTATTTTGATACTTTACAGCCTAGAAATCCTTAACATTTTCTTTCCATGTATATTTATTTCTTAATTATCTTTACCTTTCCTTTATCTATGCAGATTTATTCATAAGACTATTCACTGTTTTAGGTACATTTTCCTTCTGAAACATATCTTTTAATCTAGTAGGAATATAAGTAAATTGGCCTGTTTATAACAAGTCTTTTATTTTTGTAAAGGATTTTATTTATTTATTTGTTTGAGACAGAGAGAGGGAGAGAACAAGCTGGGGGGAGGGCATAGGGGGAGAGAGACAGAGAGAGAGAGAAGCAGACTCCCCACTGAGCGAGAAGCCCAACATGGGACTCCATTCCAGGACCTGGAGATCATGACCTGAACCAAAGGCAGACACTTAACCAACTGAGCCACCAGGCTTCCCTTTAATAAATCTTTTAATTAGTAAGAAAATTAAGATGATGCTTCTAACCAATAGAACAAAAAAAAAAAAACCATGAGATGATAGTACTAATGGTTTATGTAAGGGAATTGAAGAGGTAGAACTAGAGCATAGCATAGTTATAATTGTAACCATTTTATCATAATTCTGTGTATCTTTTTGTTCATTGTTAGGAAATACTGCACTAACTTATGCCTGTGCTGGAGGATTTGTTGACATTGTGAAAGTGCTACTTAATGAAGGTGCAAATATAGAAGATCATAATGAAAATGGACATACCCCCTTAATGGAAGCTGCCAGTGCAGGTCATGTGGAAGTTGCAAGAGTTCTTCTGGATCATGGGGCAGGCATCAACACTCATTCTAATGAATTCAAAGAAAGTGCTCTTACCCTTGCATGCTACAAAGGTACTCTCTCTATATATGAATATTTACAATTTTTTCATAACAGCTTTGAGTATTTAAATATTTGAGTATTGAGTATTTGAATTAATTTTATATTACTTATATTTTCCCTGTGCTGTCAAATTATGTAACTTGTAAGAGATTATTTGGAAAGTCCATTTTAGCCTGTATTTTGTGAAGTATAAATTTCACAGTGTATGTTTCTTTATTATTTTAATTCAGATTTATTCAGATAGCTATGAAGTCGATGAAAACTCTTAGCACAGATTTAGAGGGTTTTTATTTTTTAATAACTTCTGTTTTATATGATTTTTCCAACCTTTATTTCAAAAATAATACACACTCAAGTAATAATGATAATCACAGTTGATACGGAAAACCTCAAAAACACAGAAAAGCATAAGGAAAAGAAATTTTACAATGACATGTATTGTTACTGCCTAAAGATTAAAGCATGTAAGCTGTATTTTAGTATATTTATTTCCGGTGTGTTTTTTAAGCATATGTATAAACAAACATATACATATATACATATATATGTTTTTAAACTAAACAACCATACCTATTTTATAGTCTGCTTATTTTATTTAGCAGTATATCATGAACATTTCCCATCTCAATAAATATTTTTGTAACACAACTTTTGATGGTCACATAGTATTTCACTGTTTCCGCTAGGAGTGGGTATGGCTGCATGCGTCATGAAACCTAAATTGATAATAATTTAAACAAAAGAGAAGCTTTTTTTTTATACATAAATCAAGTCCAAGGGTGTAGGCTGTCTAGAGCTAGTATAGCTGTTCCACTGCTATCAAGATCTCAGAATTCTGTTTTTCTCTTCTACCTTCCTACTATGTGGTTTCTGTCCTCAAAGTTACCTTTGTCATTCAAGATGGTAGCGAGAGCCCCAGCAGTCTATATTGTAGGAAGAACAGAGAGGGTAAGGGCAAAATGGGGAGTGCCTTCCAGATCAGTAAGCTACATTTAAGAAATTTTCTTAGAAGTTCTGCCTTATAGCTCCCACTTGTATCTCATTGGCTACACATAGCAAGGAAAGCTGGGAAATGTAGTCTTTTAGTCAGGCATGTTGCCACTCAGACAAAAATCAGAGTTCTGTTTTTAAGGAAGACTGAAAGAGTGGGTATTGAGTAGGAAACTAGTAGTCTCTGAAAATACATCAAATGGATGTACCATAATTGCCTATTGTTGGACACTTGAATTGTTCCCAGTTTTCACTATTATTAAAAACACTGTAATAACATCCTTGTGCAGACATCTTTGCCTAATCTCTGATTATTTCCTTAGGATAAATTCCTGGAAGTGGAATTGCTGGGTCAAAGGGTATGGACATTTTTAAGGCTTTTGATACATATTGCCAAATTGCCTTCTAGAAAGGTTGAACCAATTTACACTCCCACCAGCAGTGTTTGAGAGTGCCCTTTATCCCACCCTACACCCTCACCAACACTGGGTATTATCATTCTTTTTAATATTTGCCATTTTGATAGTAAAAAATGGTGTCTCATTGTAATTTGCATTTGTTTAATAGGAAGGTGTAATATTCTTTTTCAGTTTAGTATTCATTTACATTTCCTTTTTAATAACCATTTCATGTCCTTCATCCATTTTTCTACTGGAGTGTTTGTCTTTTTCTTACTATTAAGGCTTTTTATATATTAAATGTATCCAGAGGGTTGAAATTATTTTGAATGGAGTTTTCTGTGCCTGTTCATTGCCACAGTGAGTTTATGGTCATTATTTTAATGCTATTTTTATGAAAAATATGATCCAAATGTATTTTACCTGGCATTCCAATTGATTTCAGTGTTTTGATTTGATAGTTTGATAGTTTATATAGATTAAATGAAAGAATAAGTATTATTGCTTTACTTAACTTGAGTTATGTGCTTTCTACTAATTCAATCTTTAAAACCTAGATACCTTGATGAGAGCGTGCTTATTATTTTGGATTGGCTTTGTAAAACTGTCATTCCTTTACCGAATGAAAAATAAGTTCTCACAAATTTTTGTATAGATACCTGAAAGAAAGTGATACCCTATTTTAATACTTAATGTATTAAATTAATACTCAGTTCTTTAGAAATACAGTTTAAAAATTCATGTTCTTTTTTTTGTTTTTTAAGGCCATTTGGATATGGTTCGCTTTCTACTTGACGCTGGTGCAGATCAAGAGCACAAAACAGATGAGATGCACACTGCCTTAATGGAAGCTTGCATGGTAATTTTAAATTGCACTCATTTGCGATGACATTGGAAAGGAATGTTTTGTTTCACCTTTGTTTTGTTTTGTTTTAAAGATTTTATTTATTTGTCAAAGAGAGGGGGAGAGAGAGAGAGAGCACAAGCAGGAGGAGCAGCAGGCAGAGGGAAAAGAAGCTCCCCACTGAGCAGGGAGCCCGATGCAGGACTCGATCCCAGGACTCTGGGATCATGACCTGAGCCAAAGCAGATGCTTAACGACTGAGCCACCCAGGCAGGCATCCCTGTTTTGTTTTGGTTTTGTTGTTGTTGTTGTTGTTTTGTTTTTTTTAAAGAAAACTTGTTGCTTTTATATACAGAGAATTCAACAGCATACATTTAGCCCAGTTTGGCGGCCAGGCCTTTAGCCTTTGTTTTTTCCATCTTGGCAACGTGAATCACTGAGTGTGGATCCAGGACCTTGCCTCTCCAGTGACAGCGGATCTCATCATATCTGTCATTATAATTGGTCCTGATAGCTTCTGCTAGCTTAGCCAGAATTCTCTGTCTTTTGGCAGAGGAGTGTGAAGACAACAGTAGTGCCAGTCTTCCTGTGGACCAGACACCTTACTTAGCCTGGCCTTTCCCTTGATAATGAAGTAGGAACCCCCCATCTAATTACATAGGGCAGGCACGAGGATAACCAGCTCAGTGAGATCCACATCATGTGCAGTCACTGCCAGCTGAGCCTTCTTATTTTCACTTAAGGTGGTGACATTATTAAGCCCAGCTTGAAGGATAGGCAGCCTCTTAGTGGGGACTTTCCCTTTGCCAACAACTTTCTTCTCAGCCCATGTCAACAGTCTCTCCTTGTGTTGCTTCATCTCTGGTGTGTATTTGTGGGCCAGCTTAAGCAGTTGAGTAGCTATTTGGTGGTCCAAGGTCTAGGTGAGCTGGTTAATTGTGGGAGGCACTTTTAGGCATTTATAGAAAATAGTCTTTTGCTGCTACAGGCAGATGAAGTAGCACCATTTGACAAAGCAGATGAGGTCCCTTTGGGGCTGGATGTCCTGTCTGATGCCAAAATTCTTGGGCCTTTTCTTAAACAGGATTGACTACATTCTTGGCTTTCTGCTTCTTCACGATAGCAGGGGCTGGGGCCACTTTCTTCCCCTTAGCCTTCTTTCCTTTTGGCATCTTGGATGGCTGGAGGAGGCTTGTTTAACTTTTTTTTTTTTAATAATTTTTTTGAAAGGGGGCACCTGGGTGGCTCAGTGGGTTAAAGCCTCTGCCTTCGGCTCAGGTCATAATCCCAGGATCCTGGGATCAAGCCCCGCATTGGGCTCTCTGCTCAGCAGGGAGCCTGCTTCCCCCTCTCTCTCTGCTTGCCTCTCTGCCTACTTGTGATCTCTCTCTTTGTCAAATAAGTAAATAAAAATCTTAAAAAATAATAATAATAATAATTTTTTTGAAAGATTTTATTTATTTTGGAGAGAGATGTTGAGAGAGCATGAACTGCTGGGCAGGGAGCCTGCCTCGGAGCTGGATCCCAGGACCCTGAGATCACAACCTGATGCTTACCTGACTCAGCCACCCAGGTGACCTGGCTTGTTTAACTTCTGATAGTAAATCTGTCAATGTAGGAAACAGTACAAAAGGCAGGCTTGGCTCTGCCATTTCCAACACACTGAGAGACTTTTATTTTCTTCCTAATTTTTTTTTTTAAGATTTTTATTTTATTTATTTTTCAGAGAGAGAGAGCACAAGCAGGCAGAGAGGCAGGCAGAGGCAGAGGGAGAAGCAGGCTTCCCGCTGAGCAAGGAGTCCGATGTGGGACTCGATCCCAGGACCCTGGGATCATGACCCGAGCCGAAGGCAGCCACTTAACCGACTGAGCCACCCAGGCGCCCCACTTCCTAATTTTTTTATTGTGATAACAAAGTTTGCCTCTTCCACATTTTTCACGTATAGTTCAGTGTATTAATTATATTTATAATGTTAGGGGCGCCTGGGTGGCTCAGTGGGTTAAGCCTCTGCCTTCGGCTCGGGTCATGATCTCGGGGTCCTGGGATGGAGCCCCGTATTGGGCTCTCTGCTCAGTGGGAA
>JAPYYM010002064.1:0-12716 GCA_028534135.1 Potos flavus
TTCTTTTTCCAGCTCCTGTAGGTGTAAGGTTAGGTTGTGTTTTTGAGACTTTTCTTGTTTTTTTGAGGAAGGCCTGTATTGCTATATACCTCCCTCTTAGGACCACCTTTGCTGCATCCCAAAAGTTCTGCACTGGCATATTTTCATTTTCATTTTTTTCCCCATGATTTTTAAAATTCTTCTTTAATTTCCTGGTTGACCCATTCTTTCTTTAGTAGGATGTTCTTTAACCTCTATGTATTTGTGTTCCTTCCAAATTTTCTCCTGTGTTGAGTTCAAGTTTTAAAGCATTGTGGTCTGAAAATATGCATGATATATTCTCAATCTTTTTTTTTACCAGTTAGGTCCTGATTTGTGATCCATATGTTGTCTATTCTGGAGAATGTTCCATGTGCACTCAAAAATAACATGTATTCTGCTACTTTAGGATGAAATGCTCTGAATGTATCTGTTAAGGCCATGTGGTCTAGTGTGTTATTCAAAGCCCTGGTTTCCTTGTTGATCTTTTGCTTAGATGATATATCTATTGTGAGTAGGGTGTTAAAGTCTCCTACTATTATTGTATTATTAGTAATGCGTTTCTTTAGTTTTGTTATTAATGGGTTTATAGAATTGGCTGTTCCCAAGTTAGGAGTATAGATATTATAATTGTTAGATCTTATTGGATAGGTCCTTTTATTGTGATATAGTGTCTTTCTTCATCTTTTATTACAGCCTTTGGTTTAAAATCTAGTTTGTATTATACGAGGATTGCTACTCCAGTTTTCTCGTGATGTCCATTAGCATGACGAATTCTTCTCTACCGCCTTATTTTTTTTTTAAGATTTTGTTTATTTATTTGAGAAAGAGAGAGAGAGAGTACATAGAAGGAAAGTGAGAGGGAGAAGGAGACTCCCCACTGAGCAGAGTCCAATGCGGGGCTCGATCCCAGGACACTGAAATTATGACCTGAGCCGAAGGCAGATGCTTAACTGACTGAGCCACTCAGGTGCCCTATCCACCCCCTCACTTTCAATCTGGAGGTGTCTTGGGCTCTAAAATGAGTCTCTTAGAGACAACATATTGAGGGGGTCCTTTTTTTTTTTTTTAAATCTGATATGCTGAGTCTTTTGACTGCAACATTTAGTTTATTTACATTCAGAGTAATTACTGAAAGATATGAATTCAGTGCTATTGTATTACCTGTAAAGTCACTGTTTCTGTAGATTGCTCTGTTCCTTTCTTATCTTTGTTACTTTTGGGCTCTCTCTTCACCCAAAGGATCTCTTTAATATTTCTTTCAGGCTGGTTTAATGTTCACTAATTCCTTTAATTTTTGTTTGTTCTGAAAAATCCATATCTCTCCTATTCTGAATGGGAGCCTTGCTGGATAAAGTATTCTTGGCTCCATATTTTTCCCACTTAACATGTTGACTATATCATGCAGTCCTTTCTGGTGGGCCGGGTCTCTGTGGACAGGTCTGCCAGTTTAATGTTTGTACCCTTGTAGGTTAAGGACTGCCTGTCCTAAGCTGCTTTAAGGATTTTCTCTTTATCTGTGGAATTTGTAAGCTTCCCTATTAGATGTTGAGGTGTTGATCTGTTTTTATTGATTTTGGGAGGGTTCTCTGTGCCTCCTGCACTTGAATGCCTGTTTCCTTCCCCAGATTAGGAAAGTTCTCAGGTATAATTTTTTCAAATAAAACTTCTGCACCCCTCCTTTCCTCTTCCTCTGGGACTCCAATTACTCTAATATTGCTTCTCTTTATGGTATTGCCAATTTCTCAAATTCTCCCTTTGTGAATCAGCAGTTGTTTTTCTCTCTTTTTCTCAGCTTTTTCCTTTCCATCATTTTGTCTTCTATATCACTGACTCTCCCTTATGCCTCATTCACCCTAGGAGTTAGAGCATCCATTTTTGACTTAGCTCAGTAATAACATTTTTAATTTCACCCTGATTAGATTTTAGTTCTTTTATTTCTACAGTAAGTCTATGTCTTCTACTGTCTTCTATGTCTCTACTGTCTTCTATGTTTTTTTCAAGCCCAGCTAGAATTTTTTATAATCATCGTTTTGAATTCGAGTTCTGACATCTTACTTATATCCATATTGATTAAATCCCTGGTAGTGAGTACTGCTTCCTTTTCTTTTTTCTTTCTTTCTTTCTTTTTTTTTTTGGTATGAGTTTTTCTCTCTTGTCATTATGTCCAGAAAAGAATAGATGAAAGAGAGAGAAAAGACAAAAATAGCAACGACATCAGAAAAATACAAACAAAACCAGAAGAAAACAGAAACAAAAATTAAGAAAAAAGCAAATAAGAAGTAAGACAGAACAAAACGATAAACTAGATCCTGGGTGTATTTTGGTCTGTTTGTTAAGAGAAACTAGATTCTGAAATAGGAAAGAAAGAAAAATTTATAATTTATATATACACAAAAATAAAACACAAAGGAAACAAAAAATAAAAATATATGTATTATATATATATAAATGAACATTAAAAGAGAGTTAAAAAAAGAATTGATAAAATAAGAAAATAGCTGACATAAAATAAAACTGAAAGACTAAAGAATAATTAAAAAAACCCACAAATGTTATATACTGAAGAGCTGAAGTTTTGTAGGTTTCTATGATTGGTAAACGTGGAGTTAGTGGGTTGTTCTCTGCTGGTCTTTGGGGGAGGAGCCTGTTGTGTTGATTCTCAGGTGTCCTCCTCCTGGTAGAATTGCGCCTCCTTTCCCAGGTAGCCAGGCTCAGTGTGAGCAGCTCCAGATCGTACTAGGTGGTGCTGTTTTGCTTCCTGAGGCTTTCAGCACTGATGGGGGGCAGGGGGGTGGAATACAAATGGCGGTTCCCCATCTCTAGCCCTGGAGCTGAAATCTCATGCCTCCCACTCTTCAGTGAGCCTTCACAGAAAAGCAGTCAATCACTCTTGTCTCCCTGGTTTCTGTCCTAACTCCGTGTTCGCCCAGTCTGTGACAGAGCGTTTTTATCTTAAGCATGCGACCCAGTTTCCAGTCTCCAAATTTTACAGACTTCTGTGGTGGGCACTTGAGCTGTTCCCCCTAGAGGAGGGTGGAGTGATCTCTCTCCAGGTTCCTGCCTTTTGCTGGGTCCCTGCTTGGCGAGGAGTTGCCTGACTGTGCAGGGGTTGCAGGGTTATGGCAAGCAGAAAACTGGCACCTAGATTCCCCATTTTCAGCTGCTTCCCTGCTCAGATGTTTGGAAAGTCTGCCACACTTAGGCACCCCTAGTCTTTTTGTGACCCTAGGGATCCCGAGACTGTGCTGTCCCACCTGGGATTCTGCCCCAAGGAAGCTCTTTCTTTTTTAAAAATATGTATATCATCTTATAGATTATTAGTATGTCAGTTCTAACATATTTTAAATATCCTACCTTTCTTTTTCCTTGAATGTACTTTATATCACCTTACTGTTGATTTATGAGTGAATTATCTCATGTATCTAAAATACATTTTCTCAGTTTTACATTTTTCTCCGAACTTTCTTGGTTTCCCTAATTTTCTATTTACTCTATGATGGTTTAGTTTTGGTCTTTTTGTTTCAAGTCTGTCTTACAACATCTTATGATACTTGGAAGTCCATTTATACTGAAAAATGAAACTAAATAACTGATCTTGTGTGCCTGGCTACAAATTCTGGGCTAGTCAGATTTCTCTGAATGACCCTTCATGTAAGAATCAGTCTGTCTTTTCCCTGGGGTAGTTCATTTTCTCCAAACATGGGTTATCTATACTGAGTTTTCTGAGTACATTGGGAAAAAAGTAGGATCTAGACTCTTACATTGTTCCTCCATTGTCACATGTCACCCTGATTTTGCCTGTATAGGAAGTCCCCATATCCAGGGTTTCTTTGATCTAACCTCTCCTGAGCATAAAACATTTTTCTTCTACTCTACTGTGTGGGACCAAAGTAGAAGTTTGATTGAGAGGAGTGGAAGAGATGATTTATATGGAGTTGTTTTAACAAACTTTCAGCTAATCATCCTGTCTTAATACTCACCTTCACATGCTTGACTAAAATGTTACCTGGTCCCTGGAAATCCTGAGCCCTCTGGTTCTAGTCTTTACAATTAGCCTTCTTGAATTTCCTTAGGATATATGTTTTGTGGCTAGCTAAATTAATCACTATTCATCCATTGGTTTTTCAGCTTTAATAGTTTCAAATTTTCATCTGCTTATTTCTGCTACTATTTCTGAGATAGCATAGGTTTGGCTTAAAAAAATCTTTTCTTTTATTTTAGTGTGTTTCCAAGGTAACATGGAGGAAAATGAAGTTTTTCAATACCCCAGTAATACTCTCATAATGATGGGATTTAAGCTATTATGACAATCACTATTGGACCAAAATCTTTTTCCTTTCCTTAGATATTGAAATATACTAGTGATAAGAGGAAGAAAAGGAACTTACCAGTTTGTGCTGAGGTAGTTTCTGTAGAAACAAACAGAAATAAATGTGCAAGCTAATTTGAAGAAGTTATTAATATTTTTCTCAATTCTCTAAACAGCAAATTTATAAAGCTACAAATGATGAAAACAAAAGTATGCAAATATCTTGTGGGATGTTATGATAGCACAGAATAGTTCAGATTCAAAAGAGGAACTTACTGACAGGTTTTGAAGTCACAACTGAAAAAGAAAATAGGCATTGATTGTCTATTAGAAGAAGATTAGCTTTCTTTAATATCTCCTAAAATCAATCTGTAGAATGCAAAGTTTACACGAATTATTTAAATTTAATTTCTCATATCAAAGTACATGTATTTAATTTAAAAGTCAAATTATTTAATGTAAATAAAACCAAAAGTTCTCTGACCCACCCCTTCTTACCTCCTATTTCCTTTTAACTTACACTCTTTGGGGGCAGGGGCTGTAAAACTAATATTTAATTATAAAATGTCTGTATGCTATTTCATGATTTCTCAAATTTGGATAATGCACATTGGCTTCCACCTATGAGCAACAAGTATGTACCTCTTTTTATCCCCTTCTTCAGTTCACTTCCCTTCTCTCTTTTCCCAATAAACCCAGCTCACATTTTTAAAAAATATTTTATTTATTTATTTGACAGAGAGAGAGAGAGAGAGAGAGAGCGAGCAAGTGCACACAAGCAGAGGGAACAACAGGCAGAGGGAGAGGAAGAAGCGGACTGCCCACGGAGCAGAGAGCCTGATATGGGGCTCGATCCCAGGACCCCGGGATCATGACCTGAGCTGAAGACAGATGGTTAACTGATGGAGCCACCCAGGTGCCCCTCAGCTCACATTTTTTTTGTGGTAAATCAGCATATTGTGTTAGCAATAGCCTGCCAATGTAAATAATGTTCATTGTTGAGTAATGTATTTATGTCAGCTTTCCTATTTGAGGTTTTCTTTTCTCTCTAGTTGATTCTTGACATTTTGGGAGATTTCACTGAACATTTTTTCAAGTTTATGCCTTTTGTTACTTTTTGTCAGTCATTTTAGTGGATTTCTGAAGGGAAGAGAGTAAAGTGCCCATTTTCTTTCTTTTTTCTTTTAGTGACAAATAGTTAACATATAGCGTTATATTAGTTTCAGGTGTGTAGTATAATGATTCAACAATTCTATATGTTTCTCAGGGCTGATAAGTGTACTTTTAATCCTTTTTATCTTTTTCACCCATCCACCCACCCGCCTCCCTTCTGGTAACTACCAGTTTTTTCTCTGTATTTAAGAGTTTGTTTGTTTGTCTCTCTGGGTTTTTTGTTTGTTTGCTTGTTTGTTTTGCTTCTTAAATCCCACATGAGTGAAATCATATTTGCCTTTCTCTGATTAACTTATTTCACTTAGCATTATACCCTCTAGATCCATTCGTTTTGTTGCAAATGGCAAGATTTCATTATTTTCATGGCTGAGTAATATCCCACTGTGTGTGTGTATGTGTATATATATACTAGAACTTTGTTGTAAGCAGTTGGATTATGTTATTGTGTGGTCTGGCTTGACAATTCTGAAAATTTAAAGGTAGGCCATCTGTTGGGGCTGGCTGGAATACTCAGGCTCAGTCTGAGATTGTTGGCCATAGGGGAATTTCTTCTTCATTAGGGAAGCCTCAGCTGTCCTCTTACAGCCTTTCAGCTGATTGAATCAGGTCCATTCAGATTATCTAGTATAATCTCCCTTAGAGTTAAATTATGAGTTTGAATCACATCTACAAAATAGTTTCCCAGCAACATTTAGATTCATGTTTGAATAAATTGGTGCTGTAGCCTAACTAAGGTGATATATCAAAAAACCATTGCAGTCCACTCCTTGTCATTTTAGCACTGATGCACATTTCCTTAAACCACACTGAATCTCCAACTGAAGATAATAACAAGGTTATACTTTCAATTCACATGATATAATATGCATATAACCAAAAACACGTTCAGATTTCCCAGAAGAGAATGTAAAGTCCTTGGATGAGGTTCACTCTTCTTCTTTGCTATTTTGTGAATTAAATTCTGTGAGATTAAGTTGCTATTATTAATTTATCTTGTGTTAGATGATAAGTTGGTAAGAGAGAAAAAATAAAAATGCTTGGTTAATATGTATATAAATAAATATTAAAAATAAGGCAGAAATCCTTGTTTCTGCAACTGGTTATGTGGTTGTAGCTATTGTAGGTATTGATAACTACCTTATTCCACTACTCATTCCATATTTCCTGTGCCTTCCGGAAGCACTTCATTTGGTCTTTGTTCTTTACCTGGCTGTCCAGTCCAAACTTTCCTTTTTGAGAGATCTGGGCCATTATCAGTCCTGCTTGAATGGGGCTGTTTTAGTTTTCCACTGAGTTAAATCACAAGGTATAGTAATAGTAAGTAGACACCTAAGAGATCTTTTTACCTCTATTGTATAGCAGCCCAGTTTCCCCTTGGTCATTGGGATCAGTCACTCCAGCCAGTACAGTAATCCTTTTGTTTTCTTTTTGATTCAAATGCATGAAGGACCCCAAGTAGCCATTTGGCATATTCTACTTTCAGTTAGTGGAACTGTTGTGTCTTTGTGGAAGCATTCTTCCTCTTGGATCTATGACCTCTAGATTAGCAAAGCCTAAGTTCATAGTGATAGAAGGCAAACTTTTTACTCATGGATCTCTAGGAGTAGTAGTTAGTGAAGCCAATTTCATTTAATTCCTGGCTGTATATTGGACTGTGATTTAGAGTATATATAACATCCTACAGGATATTGCCTCAACCAGACCAAGTATTGTCATCTAGTTGGCACTATAACCGAGTCCTTTAATACCTTATACTCCTCTGTCAAGCTAGCTGCATTAAGATGATGGGGAACATGACAGTATAAGTGAATTCCATCAGAATAGGCCCATTACTAGACTTCATTTGGTGTGAAATGAGTTTCTTGATCAGAAGCAATGCTGTGTGGTAATGGTGGTGGATAAGACATTTTATAAATCCACTGATAGTTTTAGTGCATACAGGGAATACAAAGCATGTCCAGAGTAGTTAACTATTCCAGTAAGAACAAAGTGCTACTCCTTCCAGGATGTAAGTGGTCCAATGCATTTAACATGCCAGCAGGTATCTGGCTAACCACCCTGGAGCATGGTGCCATTTTATAGACTCAACGCTATTCTCTCCTACTGGCAAATTGAGCAGTTGACAGTGGCTGCATCTAGTTGACCTTGGTGAGTAAACGTCCATGTTGCTCAGCATGCATAACCTGCTACCATGATCACTTTGTTCATGATCTCACTGGGCGGAAAAAGATAACTGGTACCCACAGAATGGTTCATTCTATCCATTTTATTAAAATCCATGTCTGATGAGGTTACTCTGGTGATAATTGATGTGGGACACAAATATCTTCATATTATTTTCCTATTCGGAGATGTCTGTCCACATACTTCTTTCTCAGACCTCTTTGTTACCAATTTTCCAGTGCTCCTTCCAAGTTCCTGACCATCCAGCCAAACCATTGGCTATAGCCTATGAATTTACATAGACTCCTATATCTGGCTATTGCCCCTTTCAGACAAAATGAACAATCAGGTGTGCTTCTTGAAAGTGTGCCCACTGGAAGGACTTCCCTTCACGTTCCTTCCAGGATGTCTCAGAAAGGGGCTCTAGGGCCACTGTGCATGTCCAACTTTATGGGTTGGTGTTTCAGACAACAGCCAGTTCATGATCAGCAGCTCAGATCTCGTGACAACCTGGTAGTCCTCGGTTAAGCATTCAGCTTCTACTAAGACTCAGTAACAATCCAAAAGCTTGTTTTCAGAATGAGATTAGTTATTTGCAGAGGATGGCACATACTTACTTTAAAATCCTAAGGGCCGGGGCGCCTGGGTGGCTCAGTGGGTTGAGCCTCTTCCTTCGGCTCAGGTCATGATCTCAGGGTCCTGGGATCGAGCGCCGCATCAGACTCTCTGCTCAGCGAGAAGCCTGCTTCCCCCTCTCTCTCTGCCTGCCTCTCTGCCTGCTTGTGATATCTCTCTCTCTCTCTGTTAAATAAATAAATAAAATCTTAAAAAAAAAAAAGATTAAAATCCTAAGGGCCTACCAAAGGCTCCACACAGCATTTCTATCTGCCACTAACACTTGGTGGCACATCATATGTGCTGGATCATAAAGCCTAAGTGGCTGAGCAAGCTGCCTGGTAGCCAGGATATATTGTCTAGCCTTTTCTTGTGCTGGGTCCCACGCAAAACTAGCAGCTTTTCAGGTCTTTCTGTAAGTGAGCTGAAGTAGCACACCCAGATGGGTATCATCTTGCCTTTGAAATACAAAAAGATTCACTAGGCGTAGTGCGTTTTTCATTGGTAGGTCTAGAGGCAACAACTTATCCCTCACCATTGAAGATATATCTTGACATACCCACACTACTGCTCCCCATGAAATTTTGCTAAGGTGAAAGACCCCTGCATTCTGTTGGGTTTATTTTCTACCTCTGATATACTAAACTTTTATCTAAATATCTATAGCAGTTGCTTCTCCTTGTTTGCCAGGGCTAGTCAGCATAGTATCACCATAGTACCGTAGAAGTATGGTACCGTTCACCATAGTACCATAGAAGTATCACCATAGTACCGTAGAAGAGAAAAGTGATGTAAGTTCCCGCAGACTAAATTATGACACAGATGTAGAGTTGATATGACCTGAAGTAGGACAGTGTAAGCATATTGATTATCTTGTCAACTGAAAGCAAACTGTTTCTGGTGGTGTTTACTAAGAGTATAGAGAAAAAAAATAACTTGGCAGATCGGTAGCTGCATGGCAACAGAGGTTGTGTTAATTTGTTCAAGCATTGAAACCACAACTGGAACAGCAGTGCAATTCGAGTCATTATTTGATTAAATTTATGATAATTTGCCATTCTCCAAGATCCACTTATTTTCTGCATAGGCCCGGTAGGTGAGTTAAATGAGGATCGAGACTTTGGTAGTGCCACAAATGTCTGCAATCTTCTGGGAATGTGGTATTATTTTTGGTTTAGGTAAAGTAGTTTTTGTGGGTTCCACTGGGCCATTATTAGCATAATAGCCTTTACTCCACAGATCAGGGAACAAATGTTATAATCCTGCCAGTTTTTGAGTATATCTATTCTAATGATGCATTCTGAAACTGGATAAATAACTGTAGAATGGATTGGGGGAAGCAGTGGGTCAGATAGACCTGAGCTAAAACCCATCAATCCCTTATCTTTATAGGACCCTGCTCTGACTGATGGACCATCAGGATGTTTTGGGTCTTCAAGAATTAGTGTCAGTTCAGAGCCAGTGGACAATAATCCCTGAAAAGTGATTATTTCCCTTTCCCTACTTTATAGTATTTCTGGTAATTGGTCCTAGGTCCCTTTGTGAAAGGCTTGGAGAAAGATTAATATACATTGCTGGCAATATAGCAAGGGGTGTGTTCAAGAGGATCTGGCCTCCACTTCATCCCATGATTACTGGATCTGTAAACTGGCTCCTATCAGAGAATTGATTGAGGAGCTTGTCTCTAGTGATTCAACTGACTTCTGTTCACTAGACCTCAGGCCCTTCCATTAATATAGATAAAGTATGAATTTAGAAAACTGTCCATCTGTTTCTTCTCTAGGGATACCATTATCAAATTGCCAGGGTCTTAGATCTTTGTGAATCAGACTCATCTGATTCCTGCTTCAGCTGTCATTCACCTCTGCTCTTAAGGGCTATCCAAGGGATTGCATCAGGACCACCAGATTATCTAGGATAATCTGTTTTACCTAATGCCATCCTGATACAGACTTTAATCACATGCAAAAATACCTTCACAGCAACACCTAGATTAGTGTTTGATTGAATAACTGGTACTGTGCCTAGCCTATTTGACATATCAAAAGACCATTCCAATTGGGAATCCACATTTTGACCTTCTGTACTAAACTGCATGTTTTTGGGATTTCTTGATTTCCTCTTCCTTGGTTTACATTCCTCGTTTCGATGGAGTACATTCTCCAGTTTTTCCTGGAGAAGGAATGCATGGAAGATGAAAATTTTGAGACTTTAAATCATATGATGTTTATATTTGCTTGATAGATTTCCTTGAGGGTTCAGACTAATCCATTGGAAGTCTTTTAGAGTTGAGAAACATTTGCTCCAATGTTTTCTAAGTCCACTGTTGAGAAATATGATGCCATTCAGATTGCTGATCATTTGTATGTATCATTTTTTCTTCATTCCTAGCATATTTTGAAAATACTTGATGTGATTTGATGTGTGCCTTTTTTCACTGTTCATTGTGCAGAGGGCTTTTTATTTTTTTTAAAGGCACTCTAGGCTTTTTCAATTTTGATGTTTCATGCTTCACTCTCCTTTTTTCCTCCCACCATTAAAAAATAATCTCTTATCTGGTACTCTTATTATTGTGCAGTACATCCTCTTGAACTGTTATTTTAATTTTCTTTTTATTTCCATTTTCTGCTTTTTAAAAATTTTTTGCTTCATTTTTTTTTTTTTTAGAAATCTAGGATTATTATTTTTTTTTAAAGATTTTATTTATTTATTTGACAGAGAGAGAGAGATCACACGTAGGCAGAGAGGCAGAGAGAGAGAGGGGGAGGCAGGCTCCCCGCTGAGCAGAGAGCCCGATGTGGGGCTCGATCCCAGGACCCTGAGATCATGACCTGAGCCGAAGGCAGAGGCTTTAACCCACTGAGCCACCCAGGCGCCCCAAAATTTTTTGCTTCATTTTATTTTCTGGGAGGTTCTTTTGATATCATCTTCCAACCATTTTACAGACTATTAATGTCAACTGCCCATATTTTTAATTATTCTGTAGCTCATTTTTGTTTTCTGAATGTCACTTTTTTATATCACCCTGTCCTTTTTTCAAGAGATCAATATTTTCTTAGGTGTCTTAAACACATAAGAAAAAATACCCAAAACAAAAAAACTTTTCACTGTTTTTCTGAATTTTCTTGGTTTCCTGTGGTTACCTATTTTCTGCATAATATTAATGTCACCTGCCCATATTTTAAATTATTCTGTAGCTCATTTTGGTTTTCTGAATGTCACTTTTTTATATCACCCTGTCCTTTTTTCAAGAGATCAATATTTTCTTAGGTGTCTTAAACACCTAAGAAAAAATACCCAAAACAAAAAAGCTTTTCACTGTTTTTCTGAATTTTCTTGGTTTCCTGTGGTTACCTATTTTCTTCATTTTCAAGGTAGAATCTGTTCTTCAATATCTAGTGATCATTGGAAGTCCATTCATACTGAAGAATTTAATTCTAAGTAGCTGATCATGTGTGCATGGATAGTGATTGTCACCCAGGTAGGTTGGCTTTCTTTGGATAACCCTCAATATCAGAATCTGTAGGTCTTTCTTCTAAGGTAGTTCATTTTCTCCCTTGCAGGGTCGTGAACTCTCTTCATGTATGGATAATAAAACTGACTGTCAAAGTTCTTTGAGTACACTGGGGAAAGAATATAAAAACTCAATATAGTTGTACACTCTTATTTTACTCTCTATCATCAGGATGCTTCTCTGTTTTTTCCTGTACTTGGAGGCCTTGTTTTCAGGATTCCTTTGATTCAACCTGTCCGAGGACGAAGTCCATTTCATCTACTCTGGTCTGTTGTGCATACCAGCGTGGAAACCTGATGGAAGGGAATGGAGGAGACCATGTATATGGACTTATCTAAACAGTGTTTTTAGAAATTATCTTTTCCTTAACCACATCTTTACATCTGTGATTTAAATGTTAGCTGGTACCACAATCCTGAGTCAATCTGGTTTCTGCAGTTTAGGGTTAGGTCTCTTGAATTTACTGAAAATTGGTATTTTGTATGTCATATAGAAGTTTTAGTGTATCATGTATATAAGTAATAACTAACTTAGCTTTTAGTGTGCTTAATTGTGCTTTTTAAGCTTTAATACTTCTGTTTTAAATTTTCATCTACTTATGGTTTCTGTCACTTTTTTTAGATTTTTAGATTTTGCCTTTAAAAAAATTTCTTTCGATATAGTGTGATTTCAAACTTCTTGAAGGAAAATTAAGTTTTTAAAATTTTTATATTTAACTTCAACCTCACAATTATATTTTTTAATGAAGGGCTTTCTAGGACAGTTAATTGTAATTCCTAGTGAAAAAAAATCATCTCTTACTAAGAAACCAAGCATACTAGAGATAGGGAAGAAAAGGGGCTTACTGGTTTGTTCTGAGCTATTCCCTGAAAAACAAACATAAACAAACATTTGGCTAAATTGGTGATGAGATCATCATTT